>JARHVA010009290.1:290000-335680 GCA_037957365.1 Torreya grandis
AAATAATGACAATTAATCACTAATTAAGCATGAAAAAAATTTCATTTTCTACCTCAAAATGGGTCTACATAGTTCATGAACTGTAAACAAATGTTATAGATATAATATACAAATAAAGCACTAGTTTATGATGAATAAGATCATAAATGCATTAGTTTATCAATAATTGAATATTACATCCACTAATGTATAATTATCAAATAATAATGTACAATTTCCAAAATATACAACTATTTATACAATAGTATAAAAATGGAGATTCATTATATAGCTCATAATTCAATAAAATAGTCATTAGTATGCATCTATAATGGTTGATCATATATAGAGAGGGAGAGAATCATCTAGGTGAATGTACTAAGACCACATAACACCAAACTTTCATAGACCTCGCCAATGAGAGTGTAAATTCCCTTCATGAAGGATAAAATAATGGTGATATAGACATCAAGAACTTAATTAGAATAATGTGTAGTACTGTCACTATTAAATACACTAGTTATATAGACCATGGAAAACACCATTTATTTAATATGACATCATAATCACATATAAACTAGAAAGTATATTGGATATACAATATATATAATTATAACAATACTCTATCCAAATTTTTCATTATAGTTTTCAAACTTCACATGAAGTTATGCCAAATCAACTTACACCTATACTCTCTACTAATACAACTCAATATTATTCATGTTAGTCAATGATGGATGTATTTATTGTAAGGACTCCATCCTATAATGTTCATCATTCATTAACACAAAGGATAACATAGTTGTGTAACTCATAAAGTAGTATCATTATTATTATCCACACTTATAATAATTGAATTATGTATAATATAATGTAGATCAACACAAAATAATAAATATTGGTGGGCCAATACACCAAATATTCAATATATGCAAAAAATAAAATAATTACCCTTAAGGTGAGAAAACACCATACAATACTCCTTTTTAATTCCACAACCACTTCAAGGGGGACACCTCTAATATCCTTCTACTAAATAGAGGACTCAACACTTACTTGATTGATATCATTTACAATGATATTAATTTATTTTGTATATACCTATAATAACTAACAATGGATGGATAACCTCCTAATTCCAATGTAGGTTAACCATTACCCAATGTACTAATTCCACAAGTTACTCATTTATCATTATATATTGGACCCATATAACTAGATTATTATGATGTGTGTCAAATTTTATCATCTCCATCAATGCATATGCATTAATATATCATATCCCTAGATACATATAATTCCTTTCCTCCTTGACTTGTTTCACCCCTAAAACATAAGAAGAAACCAAATAATGAGTTTGCTTCAAATCGTTACACACTTGTCTCCAAACTTGATCATCCAACCACCCATATGTGATCATAATAGGTGATTTATCTCTAAAATTATTTCCAAATTGGATTTATATATTAATTCCTTTGATTATCATAACTATACCACCTTTGTATCTACACATAATTATTCTTCCTTTGATTCCATGTACCATATTCTGTTGTGCTACTTTTATTCCATGCATGACCATAGTAGTTATTATTCCTTTCATAGTCATATTATAATTACCTAAAAGTGACACTTAAATGATAATAGTGATACTTGATACCACCTATCCATATCTTAGCCCTATACCTATCCTAGATCCTATTTTCACACTTATCTAGCCTTTGTGCTAACCACCGGCATCCCTAGTCATCCCTAAAGTAGTCCCAGACCCTCATTTTTACATTTTAGTCCTTCATGCCTAATGTTATACCACATAGACACTAGTTCCATAATAAATTTAGTAGTGCCACATGGAGTTAGTGTCCCAATAATGGCATTAATATCCTTTCCATCCTATTTTCACAAAAAAATATCATTTAAAATCTAAAACCTCCTAGAATTGGCCTATACCTATTTTAACACCTAGACACACACTGAAATTATATATTTACATGAATTTTATCCCTTTAACCACTAGATGGAAATTAGATGAAAATTATATATTCAAACTTAGAACAACCTATGCATAATTAAGGTTATCAATACCTATTATTCCCTACATACTACCATCTACAACATTCCAAAGCTTAGATTACTCATATTTAGAGTCTCAAACACATTCAAATAACTCAAGTCAACTATCATACCAGCTTCTCTTTCACTTACACCAACATTTAGGTAGGGATAACTACATCAGGCTTGATCCCTTTTTAGAGTATTGGTATGTAATTAAATCTCATCACAATAGGGTGTTAAGGATGTCCAAAATACCCCACTAACAAACACACTTTTTAGGGTGTATCAATCATATGCCTTAACAACATGGACAATTAGGTTTTTATCAAAAAATGAGTCAAAATAGGTAATATACAAGGTTTTAGAACTTGTACATGTAGGAAAAGGCCTCATAGATACATATACAAGTACACCTAGAAGCTTTTTATAGTCCTACACATAAGAAATGATCATAAAAATTAGGACACTAGTGCCACATGACACTATTGTCTAGCTATGACATTACTATCTAGGAGGGATTTTAACACTTAAATCCTAATTTAAATACTTAGGTTAGTCTCTACCTCAGGTTTTAGCCTTTAAATCATCCATCTCAGTCATTTTCCAACTAAGTTATTACTTGCCTTAGTTATTACTATTTTTGGAAAGGTCAAATTAGGTCAATCATACAATATATCAGTGGCTATATTTATTACATATTTATACCCTAATTTAATATACTCAAATCTTTAACAACATATGATTTACATGTGCTAAGTCTTAAAAGGTTAAAACATTTAGTGAAGTTGACTTATTTTGAGCACATTATTTCAAAACCCTAGTGTACAATTAGGATTTTTCCTTATTATTTCCAACATATACTCAGTTTTCAATTTTCAACATATCATCATGATTATCAATATGGATGCCATTTTGTAATTTATGGTACAAAGTCTTGTGGTTTTCTTAGCATGATTATTACGTACCATTTGTATAAAAATTCACATCTATGTCACTCCTCTCATGGATCATGTTAGATCTATGATTATTTTACACATTGGTCCTCCATTTTATGAATACTATTTTTATGATGATCATTTATACGTGGATAAATTTGATTTACCTTCAGTACTACTTTATGAGATAGGGCTCAAAGGACTCCTTTTATTTCACCTCCACCTAGACTAGTTGATTATCTTCTCTCCCATCTGGCCTCTACTACTTGATGATTTGAGTTGTTACTATATGGAACAAGGTACCTCCTAAGCCTATACAGGAACAACATAATTCCACATTCTCTTATCATTTCCAACACACCAAAATAGTATCCATAGATTAGTACAGAGCATTCAATATTGTAGATCAATTGCAAAACACATTGACTAAGATATCCATATTGGAATTACTTCAAAAGGTAACTATTTTCAAAGATATTATATTTAAAACACTCAATCATACATATTTTACTCATGAAATAGAACCAACTTACTTTGTATATAAAACGTATACTATTAAGGACATTAAATATGTTATATCTTTTTCCAATGAGGATTTGCCATCACAATCAATTTTTTCTCAACATTTACCACTTTTCATCTAATTACAAATCAATACTACCACTATTAAATGAGTTATAACTAACAATGGTTTAGGACTTAACATATGTGACCTCACATTTTTATAGACTATGAGGTTGATATAACATCCATTCAGAAGACATATAAGAATATCAAAGGTTTTGATGGCATTCCTAGATAGACATTGGGTTCTATTACATTAGATACTATGGTAGGACCAAAAACCCTACCTACATAAATTTAGGTGATGCCTAATCATTTGAATTACAACTTAATACTTGGGAAACTCTGGGTACATGATATAGAGGTTTCACCCTTTATTTTACATATATGCATCAATTTTTTACATGATGGATACTTATACACTTGTTTAGTATATAATCAACCATTCAAATATTTTAGACTCATTGAGCCTACTACCTTGACTACATATTTAGGTGGGGCACATAATGTTATCATAGATTTCCCACCTCACAAGATTTTGATTGAGTATATGCATACATATGAGGTTGGAGAATCCACCAAGACTATTCTCACACATATTCTATATCTTCCTACATCATAGTTACCTTCACCCATAATGGAAGGGGACCTTCCCATAGTAAAAAATCCCCACCTAGTGTGGATGATGAGATTCTCAAAACATAGTTACCATTACTTGTAAACTCAGAAGAAGTATACATCCATAACTCTAATGTATATTATCAAGCCACCATAGAGGAGAGTCCAACACCTATTGAAATTGATGACTATTTATGTGGATTAAGTTTTACACTAATGGAACGAGGATAATATAATGTTTTTTTAAGTCACTTATAGATTTTCCTACACTGATAACACCACTACTTCATAATTCTATATCTACAAGCTCCACTACTTAGTTACAATTAGTGTAATATCCCTCTACTCATTTAGTACATATGGTTACATCTATGGATATAGACCTAGTTATATAGATTGAGGAAGGGAATTCATAAAACTAATCACACTAAATTGTTTTGATCTTACTTGATAGAGGATTGATGGTATTACATATAGTTTATCATAGATCCATCATCATATTATCATAATAGGAAGGTCAAAACATTTTTCATTTTCATAAACTTATAGGACATGATATCGATAAATATTTAGCATTATAACATAAGGTGAATAAATTCAAGGCTCAAGGCACTATTCAGATTATACATCCTCCACCTCCATAGATATAGGTATCACGACATAGTCTTCATTAACACAAATACTCATGAAATGATCCTTTGACTATATATATCTTTTTTTTAGATAGATGTATGCCCCATATGGCTATATATGATGATTTCAATTCTAATACATACACTTTGGCATTTTTACAACATATAGATTATCAAGAAAATGAGTTATAGTATGCCATACATTATTAGGATTCCATTAGACATATCACACTACTAATTTCATGTGGCCCCAAGGTGACCAACACATTATTTTTAAACATGAATAAGGGCACTCATATATAGGTTACACTTGGAAATACATGGTTACAGGTGATGGAAGACATAGTTGATTGATCAAATAAATGTTTAACATCTAGTCATGAGGGACACATGGTATACATTTTACATGATGACATTGATGAGAACCATGAGTTTCACACATATACTCTGTGGTCTAATGCGATTTACCTTGGGACCGCATGAGAGGAAGATTACATAATAGAGAAACACATTATTCAGATGTATAAAATCTAAACTATTACTAATAATAAGTCTCCACTGATACATATATAATGATATGATTATCATGATGATGAGGACTTATTTAAGTTTGAATAGATTTAGTATTCTATATTAAATAATCTCCCACCTAATTCACCATTTGATTATCCACATCCCATGGATGTGATCTTGGGTTGATAAAGACATTTCACTTTTCTTGTAAACTATCTCATTTATTTTCAGTATTTAATTGTACATACTTTCCTTCTATCTTGATCCTTGTATATAGTTTAATTTTCATGTTTATTGTACATAACTTATATCCAAAAAATACAACAATAATATAATATAATACGTAGAAAACACCAATTTAAAGTTGTATAAATTTCCATGTTTACATTTCTTATATTTGATAGACACTACATATGTTATATATCTTACTATAGTTGGTTTTATCATGCATACATGCTTCACTTATTCTTGTCAGGTGCTAGTAGATTAATACATGTATTAGGTCCATTACACTGATCTAGATTTTCTATTATATACCAAATAGGGGAATAAACACTAATACATTATTTATTCATTTAATACATTCACCGACTTGGGGGTAACCTATAAAAAGTTTTGATTACCAAGATACATCTTTCTATACTCTACATCACAAGTTTAGCATTGTTATATCTTGATATTGATCGTGCTACACTCATATTTTTTTATTGGCTACTAATAACTTAAAATCAATATATGTACATCTTATCTCTTACATAGATTTGTATCACATGTTCATACATAGTTTCATTTCTATATTTCCTAGTTTATAATTAATTATATCCCTATTATTCTTTTATTTAAGGGAATTTGAATATGCCATTAATATTTGGCTCTATGCCACTTATAATCATAGTATGGTTGATTTAGACATGTGCCCATGTCCTTGTGTGTGATTTATTAATTTTGTATTCATACATTTGAACTTGTCCTTATATTTTTATCTAAGCCAACTTGCTTGATATTTGCATCTATAGACATTTTAACGTCTTTGTATGTCTTGTTTTCTTATATTTACTGACATGTGCCCATCTTGCTTGTATTTTGTCTCCTTAGCCTAATTTTGTATACCTCATGTGTGTTTTATATATGTTTTAGTTTATGTGCCATGGCCATGATGCTTGTATCTTACTTGTTACACACTCTATTTTTAAATTCCATGATGAACCTCACACATCTCCCCTTCTTACTTGGGTGCCATGATGGACATCATTACTAATCCCCCTAGGTAGCTACTCAATATTTACTCAAATTTGTTGTTACATAAATTATTATATATATCTTGACATCCTTATGAATGATAGACATGAAATACATCACACATTATAAACTTATTCTCATATTATCTTACATTTTGATATTATATATGGACATTATATTAGATTATTATGTAAATATCATATATGCTCAAGCTAACACACATCTTTGAAATATTTTTCCTTTGAGGATAATTCTTAAAAAGGATTAACAACTCCCCTTAAAATATGGGCATTCACAAGGGTTTTTTATAGAGATCAAACCACTATAATGCATTCATAGTACATTTTTTATCAAATAGGTTAAATTTAAAAAGAAATAGACTTAGTTAAACATAGTGGGAAAATAGTGACACATAAATCATTATAGTTTACCATAAATAAAAGTAGTAAGGCATCAACACCCAAATTAGGAAACTATTAGTACATGATGCTACTATCCAAGATATGGTACTACTATCCAGTATCTTAAATTCTAGAAAAAAAAATTTAGCCAAAAATTATAGCAAGTATAGTCTAGGTTTGCACAAATTTAGTTATAGATTTACCAATTTTTCTTAGATTCATAGAAATTTAGTTTAGAATCATACTAGTTTAATCAAATTAGTGGAATCATACATGAAATAATAATTCCCATATTCAATTCAAATACTCTGATATAGATTATTATAACTTAGTCTAGAATCCATATGCTCATATATCAAATTTTGGGGTATGTACATGACACATTATTTCATATTATCACTTACACATTGGTTGATTATATGAAATGAAAAATTCCATGTCATTCTCTAGTATTTATACATACAAAATCATAGTCCAAGTTACACACTAGTTTCATGCCTTACTCCATATGTAGTGGTTAGCATTCCCTAGTGGTCCAAAATTGCCTAATATACCTGAGTGGACGTAGATCTGACATTTCTAGTTACATCATTTAATTTAATTTTAGATTCATATACTATACATGGGTAGGAAATGATGGATTAATATTATACTTGAGATCTTTAGCCACCTACATGAAAGGGTTAGACACACCATCAGTCTAATACAAGCTAGCCAGAAGTCATGATCCATCAAGAAGAGGTGGGCAATGATGGAGTCAAAGCTAGATTATGTTCTTGATCCACCCACACATGAGGATTGATCAAGCCATCAGATAATTCTAGGATATTCATTGGTTGATCACTTTATACACATACACACATAGGTTTTCACTAGGTTTATGCATTGATTTATGTACCTAATGAGGTGTATTCATTCCTTTCTTAACTCTTATCCCTTTACTCAGTATTACTTTATTACTTAATTTTATTTTTTATTTTCATATTTATTAAAGAATAATATATACCAATTTAAATTATAGGACACACA
This sequence comes from Torreya grandis, assembly GCA_037957365.1. NCBI lineage: Eukaryota > Viridiplantae > Streptophyta > Pinopsida > Cupressales > Taxaceae > Torreya > Torreya grandis. Next base: position 297,963 of record JARHVA010009290.1, read on the forward strand.
TTAGAGGATGCTTCACATACTCAGACCCAACTTCATGGTCTCTACCCCATAATTAAATCTAGGCATGCTTTTTTTTCATTTATCCTAGTCATTTCTCTTTTTTTCATTTAAAGAATAAAGGGGGGAATGTAATCACATAAAAGTGACACTTGAGTGATAAGAGTGCTAATTTATACCATTTATGCCTATCTTAACCCTAGACCTATCCTAGATCTTATTTTCACACTTATCCAGCCTTTGTATGGAATGTAGGTGTCCCTAATCATCCCTAAAGTAGTCTTATACCCTCATTTTTGCATTTTGGCCTTTCATTCCTAGTGTTATTCAACTTGGACACTAGTTATACATAGAATTAGTGTCCCAATAATTATATTATTTTACTTTCCCTCCTATTTTCACAAATGGATATTGTTGTAAATATAGAACCTCCTAGGGTAATCATAGACCTCTTTTAGCACTTGCGTAAGCACCATAACAATTTAAATACATGAATTTTATCCTTTTAAACACTAGATGGAAATTAGATTAAAATTACATATACAAACTCAAACAAGTTATGCACAATTAAGGTTATCAATCCTTATTATGACCTACTTATGCATACTACCATTTGTAGTATTTTTAAGCTCAGATTACTAAGATTTCCAATCTCAAGCGCATTTAAATCACTCAAGTCAACTATCACACTTGATTCATTTAGAATTACACCAAAACATAGGTGGGTAGAACTACATTGGGTTTGATCCCTATTTAGAGTATTGTTATGTATACAACTTTCATCACAGTGGGGTGTTGATGATGTCTATCCTACCTCACTAACAAACCTACTTTTTGGCTTCTATGAACTAGATACCGTAGTAACATGAAAAATTAGGGTTTGCTCACAAAATTAGTGAAAATAGCCAATATATAGGGTTTTAAATTTTTTTCATGTAATAATAGACCTCAAAAATATAGATAAAATGCACCCAAAAGCTTGAAACAATCCTACATAGAAGACACTATGACCAAAGTAAGAACACTATCACCACATGGTATTATTGTCCATATAGGGTGCCATTTTCTAGGAGGGATTTTAACACCTAAATCCTATTTATGACACTTAGAATAGTCTCCACCTTAGTTTTTAGCCTCTAAATCATATATCTCAATCATTTTATAGATAAGTTCTTGCATTATTTATTAATATTTTTAGAAAGGTCAAATTAGGTCAATTCTATAATAGATCAATGGTTATATTTATTGCATATTTATACCTTGATTTAATATACTCATCTATTTAAAAATATATGATTTACATACACTACATCCTAAAAGGTTACAACATAGTGATTTCCACAATAATTTACATGTTCAATACACCACTATGCTAAATTGATTCCATACCTATCCATAGTATTTATTGTTTGGATTCCATCAATAGCCATAATTATTATTCCACTGTTGCCTTGTACAACCATGTTGATTGGTACTCTAATTTCATGTATATCCAAAGTTATTGTTACTATAACACTCCCTAACATTTCTCCATGATTATTTCCTCTCATGATGATGTGGGTGTCTATATACCTTGATTTTTTTGATACTATGACCTTATCGACATTTTCTGCTACCTCTTCCACCATTTCTATCAATGGTTTCTTTGTCTCTTGAGAATATGAAATGTTATTCTTTGCTTGTATTATATATTCATCTTTGTTTTCATATAAATATTATTCATGTTATTCTTCACCTTCTTTAGTCTAATCCTCATAATCTACCTTAGCTATTATCTTGTAAATTAACCTTCCTTTTCTTTTACTAAAACTTTATGAATTGCTTATCCACATTAATATTTTTTTTCTAGTGTCTCTAACCATGGAAATCCAATAACCATATTCACACAATCCATATCCAAAGTTTTTTCAATTGTTTTAATTAGAATAACATGTAGACAAAAAGGGAAGTCTCAACCCATGAGGATCCCTCTCCACCTCTCCTAAAAGGAAGACTTGAAAATAAATTCCCTAAGGTCTATATCTACCAGGTCATGATGAACTAAATACATTAGTTGGCTGATGTAAGTTGTTACATATAAGGGGCCTATTTATAATGCAATTCAATAACTATAAAAGGAACTTAGACTAGGAAGGAATAATATATTTAATGTTTCTTAATGAAATCCTCACTAACTAGTGCTTACCTTTAATCTATTAGAGTCAAAAATGCATTAAAGAAGACAAGAAAACTTCATGCAATCCAAATGAAAATTTAAATCACTAATTGTAGTTGGATGACTCTAAAACCAAGATAAAATGTATAAAAAAATCAAAAGATTAAGGGTAGAGAGAAATATAAATGAGACTATACTACAATGTAGATAATTCTAGTTCATTCGATTAGACAAATCCCATGAAACTAATCTTTTATCTGACTAGTATTCACAAAGTCACGAATAAAGATGGTGCTAAGGTCTGACAAAAAATAGAATATGAAGGAAAAGGAACACAATTACCATAAAAATGTGAAAATTATGAACATCAACCTAACCTAATTTTAATATAAATACATTTCATGAAAATAACACTTAGTATTCACACTTCTTATTTGAAACTATAAAAACATTTTAAAACAACATAAATTTAATTTAAAAGAAACTAAGAAAGAAAGAAATGTAAGAAAAATGAAAGGGTGTAGTTATTATATTCTAGCCTCCAAATATAAATGAACCATCCCTTCTTAAAACTAATATCTAATATTATATAAACATTTAGTCTAATGAATCACAAGTTATAATCCCATAAATGGGCAATTATGACATCTCAACAAGATGGGTCCACTTGAGACCAACTCACATTCCACTCTAACGATGATCAATGCACCATGGTCCATACTGATTTGATTTAGACAAATTTTCAAGAAAATAAATGTCTTTAGGATCTTCTTTAGTATTTATAGTTGTCCATGACCTATGTAGTTATAAACCATGCCTCATCAAGATAGTTATTTATCTTTTGTAGTTTGTTATTGATCCTAATGCACATGACACTATTAAATCAATGTCATTATTTGATTAACTTAAGTTCTAAGATACATAAAATTTATTATTATAGTGGATATTGACAACCCTGATGGGAAAGGTGACCATCAAATTTGAGCCTAAATCATTGTCATGAAAACCCATATATATAACCTACAAAAGTTGTTCCATGTGAATAATACTCATTATGTATAAAATCTAGTATGTAATCATGTGTTAATACCATACTACATGGTATATTTTCATTCATTTGTTTCTTGGTTGGAGGGGTCCATGTTATTTGACTATTTGTGTGAGGATGTAGTGAGATATTTAAAAGTGGACACTTCTCACTAATCTATAGCTTGTTGGTCCTATATTAATTTTATATATGATATGAATACTCTTGTTCCATGATCTCTCAACATTTTATCTCATCTTAGGGATACATAGATCTTCTTCCCAAAACTAATATGAATGTCTTAAGATCATATAAAAACAAGATCATTCCATGTGGCACCATCCCATTCACTTAGAGGGTTGATATATTTATAAGTGAGTGTATAATACTCTGGGATCATGGTGAAGTATGATGATGCCATGTGTCATCATCTAATTCACTCACTCTATCTCCAATGTATCTTGATTATACTAACCATGCCAGGGATATGGTGAAGTGGTATGTGTCAACATCCTATTCACCAAGAATTTCTTAGGCAATATCAATATTTAAAATGATCTAATTAAAGGGGATAGATCATGAAACTTGGAAATATACTACTCACCTAAAATCCCAGGTTCATTATATCGATGATGTATAAGCTTGAATGAAGTGGGGACACTAGATCTTGACATGCATCCACATCATGTTTTTTTGGGGCTCCTGAGGACATATGAGGAAAATGACTATTGTAATTTAAATTTTAAAATATAAAAAAATAAGTATATAAAAATTAAAAAAATACAAATGGGAAACAAACTTGACCAAAATAAACATGCCTCTTTATTGTATTTGAATCTAGATCAATCCATTTTAAATATATGACTATGTCTAAAGATCAAATAGTGATATCATTATGCATTTTAAATTTGAATAAAGTATAAATGGATCAAATCAAATAGATTTTGAGAATAAAAACAACCACACCTATAATAAAAATAGCTAAATTAGTCCATTTTAAATAAATTTGACTAAGTCTAAAGATGATTAATACAAACAATTAGGCATTATAATCCACAACAGATTAGAAATGGGACAAAATTAGAGGAAAATGGTACCCAATTATATAGCCTCCTTAGTAATTAAAAACAAAAATAAGTAGACCAAATAATAATAGAGAGGAAAAGGCATAGAAAAGGAAACTTAAAAATGATTAAATAACCCATAAAGACATAATTCCATTCTTACGTTTTGATGGGCCAAACGAACATCAAATTTAAGATTATATACTAATAAATAATATTTTAGCAAGTCTTTAATTTGTATGGTTATTCCTTATGGTTGCCCCACTCTTATCCACAACTCAATTGGGGATTTATCATTCATTGTATTTTTTGTAGTTAAGATGTAGTGAGATCTCACCAAGTGTCATGATCTCGCTCATATAAGAGGTTATGTCCCTTGGTTAGAATTTTAATGGGAAAAAACTAATATAAGGTCCCAATATATTGAAAAATGTCCTAATATCATTTATTTAGGTCCCTCATAAATTTTTGGTACACATAGATCAGCTCAAGGTTATGAAGAGACACGAATGTGCCATGCGGCCACATGTTACTTAATCAGGGCCCTTGTTGCAAGCCCAAAGTGACTAACCCTCTTGAGGCCCTAGATAAGTGATATCTCACAATGTGGCATTATCTCAGTCATCTAGGACCCTATGGATGAGGACCAATGATCAAGGCATCCTAATGAAGTGAGGAAGCATGATCATGATAGGTGTCCTCATCACAAACATCTAGAAAGAAGAGGACTCATCTTTGAAGTTCAAAGGGCCTAAAATAGTGAGTGAGTGACAATCAGAAACTCCATGCTTACCTATGATCATATCAAGGAAGAAAATAGTGTGTATACTTTGAAAATATAAATTAGTCATTATAATATCAATATCTCAAGTTTAAATGAAAATGACTAATTCCAAAGCTAAAAAGCCAAAAGGGAAAAAATTTAGCAGATAAAAAAATCCCCTTTTCCCAATTCAAAGATAATTCTTGTCCATGATACAAAAATAAAATAAGCTAAATAAATCATAAGAATAATTAGTTATTTTATATGAAAATAAATAGGCATGGACCAAAGTAAAGGGTTAAAATTGTCCCCAATGTCAAATATTATGGCTAATATAATCTAGAATCCTTGTAATGAGACTAAATATATAAGATGCAATAACATAAATTGTTTGTTGATTGACCTAAATGGACTCATAGTTTACAAAAATTATAATAAATAGGTAAAATAAATAAGATAAAACCTATAAATATTTACGTTATTTGTATAATTATAAGGCTAGTTTTTCCTAAAAAGAAAACTCTAAAGCATTTAGAATAGACATAAATGATTAAGAGCTTATAGACTTAAGGACATTCAATTTTTTATCTCAAGGGAAATACATTTTGGGTGCCAATGGCATTGATAATTTTTATGGGTTAGACAGTCATCAAATTTAAGCCTAGATACTATTGATCAAAATGTTTGCATGCAGTATCATGCCACATGACTAGTATCCATTCACTTGGAGATTGACTAGGGATCTAACTGGGCTGATTGCTCTTACAACCCTAATGAGATGAGATCAGGCCATTTTTCAATATCTCACTCACGCAGAGCCTCATCAAAGCCTAAAAGACATACAAAATACCATCATGGAGTAGGGACGTGGGATAAAACCACTTATGAACATCTCATTCACCTGGTGCTTGTACGTTGATCTAAATTATATTGACCACCTTAGGGCCATGATGAAGAGAGATTTCACCATATGGTGAGATCTCACTCATCTAAGGGAAATTGGACTTGGGCTCAAGGATCCATGGATCAAGGATTCAAATTAAAATTTTTAATTCAAAAGAAAAAATAAAGGAAAAAAGGGAAATATACTAAAAAAAAACCCATTTTTTCAAACTCAAGGCAAACTTTAATTGATAAATAGAAAATGGCCAAGTCTAGAAATAGACTGATGTAGAAATAAAGAAAATTTAGTTAAAAAAATAAGTATAAATGACTCAAAATACTAAATAAAAACTACTTCATTTTCTAAACTTTAGATAATTAAATTTATAATGAAGCAAGTGACTAAGTCAAAATATAAAACCATGTAAATAGTTAGTCAATTTAATCTGAAATAAGACAGAAAAACATTGAAAAAGGTAAGGAAAGAATATATAAAATCTAATATAGTCAAATAATTTGCATAAATTTAAGGCAAAATGTTCTAAAATATGAGATTTAGTACATTTAAAACATTATTTAAAATAGTCCAAGATTTAGTAGATTTAGGCAAATTCAAATAATAAGATCAACAAAGTCCCAAATGTAAATTTATTTAGACTAAGTACATAAGATGAAAATTTATTTTTAAAAACTTGATTTAACACCATGAATCAATATTAAAATCATTATTTCAACATCACAAGGACCCTCTTAGATTAGGTAAATAATTTAAAATAGACAAAAGCCACAAAACTCCATTAGGATGAAAGACCAGACTCTCGACCAAAAAGAGGTTCCATGATTTTATGAATGAAATCAAGGTATGTTGTGTAAGAAAAAATAGATGGTGAATTTGATAAAAATACTCATAAGTATTTTTTAACAAAAAAAGTTAATGAATCCAAAATTTATGGCCAAAATAATTCATAAAACATGAACAAATTCAAGAAAGAAAAATATAGGAGCAACTAAGTGACCAAATCCAACATACTCATCAACCCATGTGTGAAAAATGAGTTAGTTTACCATTTAATAAGACATAAATGATTTAATTTCCATGGTTTTAACCTCAAATATAGTGATTCCTATCTTAAATACATTTACCTAGACATCACTTCACTACCAGCTAGGTGTTTATAGCCTTTAAAATGTTATCTTTGATACCATTCAAGGCCTTACTATACTACCAATCGATCATCCATAGACATGGTAGAGATTTCTTGAATCACCTAGAACTGAGTCTTTATGAAACCATTTTTGTTTTATCTCTCTCTCTCTCTCTCTCTTTATATTATCTTAGCTCAGGGTTGGGGACCACTATGGAGAATGAAAGGAAAAACTATATATTTTTCACTTGAGACCTTCACCATGGTAGGTTTAGCCAAGTAATTTAAAAAACCATTGAAAATATTAAATTTATGCCTATTTTTAGGACACTTTTTATGATCAATTATTTTTTCCCAAACTGACCTAACTAAGAATGAATCTAAAACACATAAAAGTTTTCAAAATTGTTTTATAAACAGACTCTAATGCTACAAACTACTAAAAGGATTATGAAGTGTACGCAATTATATATTCATCATGTTTACAAATCAATCTTGGATCGAATAAGATAGAGTATACCTACACTTTTGATTCGAAATACATTTGTTAAGTAGGAGAATGACCAATATGGGGATCTAGTACACTATGCTAGGAAGGGTTCCAAATCCTACAGTCTAACACAATCATGTAATAACTATAAAAAATCCTATGTTTAATGTTTCACTCTATATCTAGTACACACCAAATCTTGTGGCACAACATGAGGGGTTAGTAAAGAAATAAAAGCATGCATATGAGAATTTCAATTAATCTAAGTATGAGTAAGACCTTAATACATGAAATATGAAGAGTAATATTATTTGAGCCAATACTTATGCTAGTTATATCTACTAAAGAGAAGATAATAAAGTTAGAAGATACCTGAATGTGAACCCATCGAGACTCAATCTCTCCCCTGACCAAAGGGGTTTATCAAGAGGTTGTTTTGGTTGTTAAGGATAACTAAGAAATGTCAAATCATCCAAGACTTATCCACAAGACTAGATTCTCCAAGTAGAAACCCTAAACTAAGACTCTTTAAGTAGAATGGTGAAAGAGTAGATTATAAAGAAGTGCAAGAAAATAATAAATATTTATTGAATATTTAAATAATGACAAAATGATTTTGTATTTATAGGTGGATCTCACCCTAAATCCTTTTGAATGTGTTGATAGTATGGGGTCAACCTAATCAACCCTGTATATTTTTAGGAGATAAATCACGAGGTCTTGATCTAGGTCAGTCAAAGGGCTAACAAAGTTCTCAAGTAAAAATAACTAAAAATATTATAGGTTCAACCCAATTAAACCTTTACATTAATTAGAGGCTAAAATCTATACAGGGTTGACCCAATCGACCTAGTACAGTCAACTGGTGAAAAGGGATCAAGGTGATGAAAAGAGGGATGGAGAGGGGGAAAAGGTTAGAGGAGTGTGTAAGGGAGGAGTAATAGCTTAGGGAATAGTTTTAAGATATGTTTGAATTGGTAATAATGTGTAAATAATGGGAAATACTATTGTGAAGCACCAAAGGTCTACCCACCCCTTTCTTGGTACACCCCTTAAGGCATGTACTTAGAGAGATTGATTCTTGATGGATTCCTGCAAGATGTAAAGTGTCAGTATTTAATAAAAGGTTAAAAATATTATGTGTATACATATGAACCAATATTATCTCATCACGTGTCACTAAGGTGCAATAGGGGATGGTTCTTTTAGAAAGAACATAGTAACACATAGTTCTGATGCTAAAAAATTCTAGTACTTTAAATAAAAAATAACTAAAAGTAAATGATTAAAAAATAAATAACTAAAAAGTAAATGTAATGCATACCTTGAATTACCTTTATCATTGAATAGTTATTTTCTATGTTATTATTTTTGATTATGTAGGGCATAGAGATTGCTTTTGATAAACCCAAAAATACAAAACTAAAGAGAAAAATAAATAAATGTAAGAAAATCCAAGATATATGGTGCTATGAGGATAGTACGTACTTGGGAAATTGGCAAACTAGGGTGACAAGTGCTATGTTAGAAAAAAATAACCGAGTCAAACAATAAGAGTAAATTAGGTAATTGAAAATTCAAGGTTACTAAAGACCAAAAAACTCAAACAAGTAAACCTTAAGTAAGAAAGGCAAACTCACCAAGTCAAACCAAAGATACATGTCAAAAAGGAGATGGTAATCAAATATCAAATGTAAAAGTAAAAACAAAATGTTAAAACAACATTGATGATGAGCGGTAACAATATTTATCTCATTCAACAATGGAAAACATGTGCATAAAAGGGGAAAAAAAAATTGATGAGTGAGAATTAATAATCCAACCTCACTCAACAATGGAAAAAGGAAGCATAAAATGGGAAAACAACATTATCGAGTGAGAAGTAGTAAGCCAACCTTAATAAATAATGGAAAAAGCGTAGGAACTTAGGTGTCTATAATAGCAAGATAGTACAATAAATGACAAATGGTAAAATGAAAGTAAGACAAGTCTATAAATGTAAAATCATGGTGAAAAAGAAAGAATTAATCCATAGTTTCTTAAATATGTTGTTTCACTCTAAGGATAGATAAAACTGAAACAAAGTAGTGCTAGAATGTTTTTAAGAGATTAAGAAGTAATAAAAGAAGGGAAAATAGATTTGGAATCACAATTTGTCTGTCAAGGGGTAATGAAATGGGTGGAGGGGAGAATGAAGGAAAAAACAAGGTAGAGTAACTCTTTATTGAAGTCAAGACACTCAAATTAGGTTTGTCAAAACTAGAGGACTTTTGACCTTAAGGACTCTGAAGAAATTTTCTTAGCCATAAATTTTTTAGGTTAACAAATGAATTATAGAGATCATCCCATGAAGTCTATAAGAATTACAATTAAAATGTACCTACCTTCCTAAAACGTGTTCCCCATTCCTCAAGACACCTAATAGAGCCATCAATCTACTAAAAAGATTAAGTACTTACATGAGAAAGTAGGTAGCACCATAGAATTTATTGAATTACCCCATTCCAATCTACTAGCCTACCATACCCCAATGGACCTCGACTTTATGTGAGGCCAATTATGGAGTTTGAGCTTTGATTAGAGATAGTAGATGTGCTTGTAATCATGTCTTTTGGTATGATTTTGACTTTTAAGATTTTTATGTTTCATTTTAAAATATCATTGCCTTTTGTTTCAAATGATTTGGTTTTTAACTTTCCTAACGGATTATTCTATTCCTTCTCCATATGGATTTGGAAAACCAAACATGCATGCTAAATATGACTTTCATTTGAATACTTGGGATTTGGTTTCTAAGAGAGAGAACTTAAAAGAGCATGGGGTCTAAGAGTCTGATAAATCTAGGTGAAATATAAGTGCTATCTTGACTTTTATCTTATTTTATCTAATTTAGAGTGAAAGGAAGGGGAAATCAAAAGGAATGACACATGGGACAATATTAATCACTTCAAATTTCAAAAAATGTCACAAAGGGAAAAAAATGGATACAATGATAGTAAAGTGTGATTCTTATCATAATAATGAGGGAAATGGAGGAAAACGTGGTAACATAGAATATTATGAAAATTTAATCTAACAAAAGAAGAAAAAGATAAAGTTTGAGAACAAGGATTTAAAAAGATGAAAGCATGATAATTTAATGAGGAGGGTTGGGTCCTATCCATGGTTTTACACTCCAACTTCATAAAAGAGAAAACCATGAGGGTACCAAAAAGTAAGTGGAAGATAAAGTTAGGTAAGAAAAAATATGGTAGCTTTGTGAGGAGTGTTGGGTCCTATCCATAGTATTACGAAGCAACTCACAAAAAATAAACCCAATGAGTGTCAAAAAGTAAACTAGGAAAATTAGGGAGAAAAATAAGTAAAAGGTGGTGATTTTGTAAGGAGTGTCGAGTCATATCCATAGTCTTATGAAGTAACTCACACTATAAAAACCCAAGGGGTGTCAAAAATAGAAAATACAAGAATATAAAGAAGACTATGGTACATCAAGAAACCAAAAGACCAAAAGGGAGGACTAAAGGTTTGTGAAAGGAAGGAACTTGCTGTAGAGGGAAAGACCCATGTAATTAATTTGAAAAAAGTGTTAGATATATTTAGATATAAATCATGAAATAAATAAATGTTTAGGAAAACTACTTTTTGAGAAATTGTGTATTGGTGGAATCTTTGAAAACATTGCCTTTATTGGTTTGAAGATGGTAGGTGCTTGGACCAAGAATATCTTTGACTAAATATGGGGCCCATAGTTTTTAGGTGTATTTACCTTCTTTATCATGGGTGTAGTCTAATTTAAGGATAATATCACTAACATTAAATGTGTGGACTTTAACACATTTGATATGTTGTCTGGTAGTGTAATCATTATATTGGAAGTTATGTTTTAAGGTGGAAAGATGATTTTCATCAAGTAGATCAAGGACATGAGGATTAGATTAATGAAATTATTAATTAGTAATAATACCATGAAGAGATATACAAAGATAGGGAAGCTCAACTTATAAAGGAATAACTTACTCAAAACCATAGACTAGTGAGAATGGAGTTTCCCCAATAGTAGTGTGTATGCTAGTCCAATAGGCCCAAAGTACATGGTAACGATGAAGATGCCAATCCATGTAGGTTTCATGGATTATATTTTTTGGATAATTTTGTTGATAATTTTATTAGTTGCCTCAGCTTGTCCATTGCATTACGGATGATAAGGGGTGTAAAATTTGTGATTAAACTTGAATTTATTACAAAATTGTTTAACATCTTTATTTTTTAAATTACCACCATTATCTGAAATGATGGTATGGGGAATACCAAAGCATAAAATTATTTTATTAAGAATAAATTTTGAAATTTTAGGATTGGTGATGTTAACAAGAGGCATGTCTTCTACCCATTTGGTAAAATATTTAATTGCAATGATGATAAAAACATGCCCGTCTTGGGAGTGAGGTAGTTTTATAATGAGATTAAACACCCATTTGGAAAATGGCCAACAAGATTTAATAGTTTGAATTTTGACTATAGGTGAATGGATTAAATCATCATGAAGCTAACAAGGATTACACTTTTTAGCATATTCAATTGAATCATTTTCAAGAGTAGGACAAAATTAATGCATATGTAGGCATTTTTAGGTTGTAGTGTGTTTACTACAGAAGCTAGCAAAAATTCCCCCATGTGCTTGTTAAAAAAGAGGAAGGACCTCATCTTGAATAATAAAATAGAGTAAGGTACCTTCAACATTATGATAATAAATGATGTTGTGTCAAAATACATACTTGAAATCTTGTTTATGAATACATGTCTTTTCATGAGAATCTAAATTAGGAGGATAAGTTTAATGTTCCAATAAGTGAATGATGTCTTGGTACCAGAAGCTTTGTCAAATGGTAACAACCTTGATATGATAGATAAGAGAATATAATGGTTGAGTAGGAGATGGATATTTTATTATTTGTATAAGAAAAGTAGGATTGGAAAGGACTTGATGGGAATGAAAGAGAGATGCTGAAGAGGTAAGAGAATCAACAATGTAATTTTGATCTCTAAGAATAAGATCAATAATGCAAGAGATGAAATTATTAGCAAGAGTGGTTGTATTTTGATAATATTTCATGAGGGTCTCACTTTTACATTTATAATCACCTCTGACTTGATGGAAAATAATCTAAGAGTCACCTAAAGCATGAAGGTATTAAATATTTAAGTCAATATTATCTCACATGCCTAAAATGAGAGCTTCATATTTAGCCATCTTATTGGTGACATCAAAGGTGAAGTGAAAATCTAAAGGAATGATCTTTCCTAGAGGACTTGTGAGAATGCATCTTGCCCAATCTCCCTGAAGGCATTTAGCACCATCAAAGTGAAGGGTCCAAGTATCCTCATGCAATTTGACATTAATTTCAAGAATCTCCTTGATAATTACTCTTTTTTTAATATTATTAGATGGATTAATGGATTCATCAAAATTACTGACTTCAAGATCAATGGTAAATCTATGAAAATAATATTTAAGAGAAATAACTTGATTAATACCTTCAATGTAAAGGATATTATCATCTAGAAGATTATCTTGAAGAGAATAAGTGGCTAGTATGGGAGTTATGATAAGTTGATTAGTTATGACTTTCCCTTTGATATATTTTTGAGTGATAATGTAGAAATCAAATTTCATAAGGAGGCCCATCAATTTACCAATTCTATCTCCAATAAGAAATGATTTGGAGAATAAATGATGAAGGCGTTCATAATGAATAATGACATCAGTAGTTTGGTAAAGTATATAGTAGTGAAGCTTTTCAATTTTGAAATAGATGGTGAGGTAATCATGCTCAACTTTGGTATAACATATCTCATATTCAATGAGGCCTCAGCTAATGTAGTAGATAACATACTTTTTTCCCATATCATCTTGTTGGGAAATCATTGCCTCAAATAAAATAGGTGTGGAAGAAGTATATAGAATCAAAGGTTTATCATTGGAAGGATGATGAAGTGTATGTGGGTGAAGCAAAAACTTTTTCATGTTATCAAAGGCTTTTTGACATGGATTTGTCCATTATAAAGTTGTATGTTTCTTGAGAAGTGAATTGATGAAGTGAATTAGATATGCCATTACAAGGATAAGTCACCTAATTTCCCTAAGTTTTCCTAAGTAAAAATGTTGAGAATATAATGAAGAATGGGCATGTTGATGATAGCACTAATTTTGGTAGGGTCAACATTGATGCCATAGAGAGAGACTAAGAATCCTAACAATTTTCTAGATGTGACTCCAAAGACACATTTATAAGGACCAAGTCTAACTTTATATTTAAGTAGATAGTTAAAGATGATAGCATGATCAAATAGATGATTATTATGACTTTTGTATTTATCAATAATATCATCCACATAAGTTTTGACAATTTTGTGAATGAGATCATAAAAGATGTGATTCATTTCTTACTAGTAAGTGGCTCCAAAATGTTTAAGGCTAAAAGGTATTTTGACATAGCAATAGGTTCCCTATTCCATGGTGAAATTTTTCTTATGCTGGTCCACAGGGGTAATATGAATTTCATTAATCTCAAAAAGCCACCCATAAGAGATAATATTTCATAACTAGCTGTGTAATAAAAAATGACATGTATTAAAGTTAAAGGGAACTTATCCTTGGGAAAATCAAGGTTAAGATTGTGAAAATAAATGCAAATGCAAATGACCAAAGTGAATTTTTTTTAATAGGTAAAATGTTATAAACCCATTCAAAATTATCCATTGGTTTAATAAATTTAGCATCAAGTAGTTTGATGATTTCTTTGTGACATAATGTGGAAACATTGGGTGAAAATTTCCTTTGTTTTTGACACATAAGTTCAACATAAAAAAAAGTAATGATATTATGCATTATAATGATAGGGTTAATGCCAGGAATGTCCTCATAGGACCAAGCAAAAACCTCATGATATTTGTCAAAGAATAAGCTAAAATTATCATGTTCAGTAGGTGAGAGTTCATGAGAGATAGTATTTGGTCAAGGACAAGATGGAGTACCATATTCAATATGAGTGGTTTCATCAATAATTATGTTATTTTCATCTCAAAATTCATATGGTGCACTGGGTAATGTAAAAATTGGATTTGTGTTGGGATAAATACTAGAAATGGATTTGTTGAAGTAAAGAGTTTTAGTTTTGAAATTCACAAGTTTATGATGATGCCAAGTCAGTTGAGGTTCTTGGGCATAAAGTAACTCAAGGATAGTTTCATCACTAGGTAATGTTCTATACTCAACATCTACTTCAAGATCTAGAATTTTATTACCATGGTGATCATACTCAGTGTGTATTTGACAAACATTGGTTAACTTGGCATCGAGTGTAATTTCAAGAGTAGAAGAAGTAGATGGATTATAAGGGGTTGGTGTGTTCATGGATTCATTGATGTAATAAGGATCAAAATTAATGATTGTATTGATAGGTGGTAAAGGAGATGTAGAAATTTCTATAGGTCTAAAAGGTATGATTTGATCTACCGCTAAAGGATTATCAATAAGAGGAGAATTAGCAAAAGGCACATGACCCTCAGGATCTAAGGTATGATCCACATAAATGGTATTAACATCCTAATGAAAATAATGAATTTGGGCCAAGGTTTATTGATAATAATAGACATCCAAGTCTCTCTAATGAGCTTGGTCTATTATATAGTTATCATCTTGTGTTGGTGAAATTATACATGCTTGAGAATTAGGAGGAGCTTTAGATGGTGAAATATTGATATTATTAGATGTATGAGTATACATGATGAAAAGATATTGAAATAATTTGGCCACTCTAAAATGATTAAAAGTGAAGACATCTTTAGGTAAAGAAGGCTCATGAGCATTGTATGGAGGGTGAAAATTAGTAATCTCATCAATAAGAAGAATAATATGATCCCTAGGTAATAGAGAAGGATCAAGCCATTATGAAACATAGGGAGGTAACTTGGTAGTATTATAAGTATGTTGTAACTCATTAGGTTCATCATCATCAAAATCCATAAGAGTAACTGTAAATTAGGATTCATGTTGATGAACTTGGGTAAAGGAACACTATTGATCTTAAGAATCATAGGAATTTGATATTATGATTTAGGATTAAGAAGTTGAATTCTCCTTGGATTGGGGTCAAATTTATGCTTATTATAATCATATAAAATGTGAAAATTTGTAACTTGAGCATGGATAATTACACCCAACCCATAGGTCCCTCTTTCTTTCTCTCATGACCCTCATATGCTTCATTTTCATTGATTCCCTATCATTTTTAGCCTTATAAACCTGATACAAGCTAAGATAGATTCTTCTTTCCATGATAGATAAATCCCCCAAGTCCTATATACTCAATATAAAAGTGCCACACTAGGACTATATCGCTGGTGTAACTCCTATTCAATTTTAGCACTCTTGTTGAAGTCTATTTCTAACCCCAATAATCAATTTCTTCTAGTTTCCCATCCTTCTCCTTGTCAGCCTAATGCGAGCACATTTAACCCATGACCAATAGATCCCTATAAAATACCATTAAAATATCATTTGAAAAGGGTTGGAAAATATCATGAAGCAAGCAAGAATACAAGAAAGACTATTCAAGTAATCTTCTCTATTCTCTACATACAACCATCCAATATACTTATAAGCTTATTCAAATCCTTACACCAGTCCCTATCCACCTAAATTACATCAAATTTAGCATTATTTATATTCATAGATTCAATTTTATAAATCAAATAAAGTGGGAGAACTACATATGGCTTCATCCCTCTTCAGAGTATTAGTATGTAGGCAACATGCCCACATAAGTGATATGGATACATGTTTAGTAAATCTTACACACACTAACCCCCTTATTTATATACATTGGTAAAATAATAATGGAATATAGGTTTTTAAGAGAGAATATTCTCTATATGTAGCTATACTAACTTCCATCTACCAAAAATTCATGGATACGATCACACAGACTTGGTGAATAAAACCCAAAAAGCTCAGATCCTCAAAACAATAGTGATAAAGGTAGACTATAGAATTGGTGCCACTCATATCCATTTTTTATGATCTAAACAATAAAAAAATGAAAGTTAGATCTTAGTTTGTGAAAGTGTCCCAATCCTACATAGTGAATTCTAATCTCTGTCTCAGTCAGATCAACTAGTTTCTAGCTAAGTCTTCTTTTCTCCCTCTAATTACTATTTTTAGAAAGGTCAAATTTACAATCTAGTTTACAAAAATTAGTAGCTTATTTATTGAATATTTATTTACTAATTTTACTACTTAAACCTTTTAACTAAATTATGAATAATACACTAATATTCCCAAAATTATTAATTCATTTGGTAAAGTTGACTTACTTTATTTGTGCATAAAAACCCTAGAGACCCAAGGGTAAATTTCCTATAGATTGTTCATATATTTTTTTGATTTTTTAGCTACATAATAAAATCATAAACTAGCATTAAATTTTAAAATTTCATATTAATTTTAAAATAATTTTCATTCAAACCCTAATTTCCCATACTAGGTCCTAATATTTTCTTAGTAATTTTCCAATAATTTTATTATTTTAACTACCATATAAAAATTAAGAATTCACTTCAAATTTAAAAATTCAATAGTAATTTTTTTAAAACATTTATTTTTCAAAACTCGAGTTGAATCTTCTATGTCTCTTTAAATCACAAATTTTCTATTACTTCTCAAGGTATCACCTTACATGTTTGTGAGTTTCGTATCCTTTTTATGCAATTTCCAGTTAAATGTTTTTAGGAATTTACATTTCCTATATTTATTAATTTCATTTTATATCACTTTTTATATTACAAATTATTGAGAAAAATTCAATCAAATCTCAAGTTGTTTTTGTAATTTAAGAATGGCCTAATATACTAGTTTTGATGAAACTATTACAAGGGAACTTCAAGACCTCTTAAATAAAAACCCTAACATGCAAGATGGAATGCTTAAAATAATACAATAATAAACATAGAGAGTGAACAATGGTCAATATTCCCAAACCATAGAGGAACTAGTTATAAATGACACTATGGGGTTAACTATGTCTCAATAACCCCCTATAACAACCCAACTTGCCTTTATGCCACATGGCACAACTATTACGTATTTATCTCCTAATGTGGTATCCCTTGTGCAAGAGATAAAATATATTCAATCCATGGTTTTACATAATGATCAATGTGACTCTAGACCTACGTAGAATTTGGATTATTTTGCTTTATTACATATACCATTGGCACATCACATTACTTCTACACCCTTCCTAAAAGGTTTTGTTCAACCCAAGCTGACTCTATATGATGGGAATGGTGATCCAAAGACACATTTGAGAGATTTTCATGTATCAGGCTTGGACTCCATACCAAATTATTGGCTATTTACTAAGATATTTCCATGAAACCTAAATTATTATGCTTTACAATGATTCTACAGTCTACCAAATCAGTCAGTCAATGCATTCAATCCTTTAACCTACATGTTCTTAGCTCATTTTAGCATTAAAATTTGTGATAAGGTTTCATATTCTCAAGTTGCACAATAGAAATAAAAGTCAAATGAACATCTTACAAATTATGTTCTTTGATATAAGAATATTTTGTCTAAGATGACTAGCCCCATGGTCGATCAAGAGTTACAATATCTCTTCAAATAGAGTATCTACCATCTTTATATGAATCCATTATGTTTAGATATTCTATTCACTAAATTATGTCACACACTAAAGGAATGATAAGTTAAACTAATTTTGAAGGGAAAAATTAAGTACAAAAGTATCTAAAACACAATAAATAAGAGTAACAAAAAGTCCCATATAAAGTCAAGGTCAATGATAACAAGAATTATAATCAACCAATAGTTAATGTATATTTTGAGCCCCCTCAATGAGTGGTTTTATTAGCACCTCCTCAGTGAAACTTCACCAATCTACTAGTTTCTCCAACCAAAGTTTTACAATAGCTATTAGAATGTAACATCATATCTCGCCTTCCTATTCGAGAAGTTTACCCAATAAATCCTATTCTATAGAAATATGATCAACATTCATTTTGAAAATTTTATAGGGAACCAAGCCATACAACAAATAGATACATCAATTTGAGACACAAGATATAAGATTTGATAGATGGAAATCATATTGATCTTGGTACATCAGTTGAGCCTCCTCAAGCAAAGTAAACATAGGATAAATATTTGAAAATATTTTTTTTTCCATTTATATAACATTCTAAACAAGAGATAAGGGACACGTTAGGGGTTCACCATGTATACCATACACATCCACTACCAAATACATATAGGGCACCTTCAGTTGAGATATAACTTTTGAGCAATATGATTAGTGTAAATAGTTCCAAAGTTCTAGCTAGACTTTTTATCTCCTTCTCAGAGTAGGAGATCATTGAGGATGATTTAGATTATCATGCACTCTTTATTAGAGATTACATCCATAATCATATTATTCATAGTGTTCTCATAGACAATGGATCTAGTGTAAACATGTGCACTATGACATTATTACAACATTTTGGATATTTAGAGTAGGATATTACTTTGGTGAAAATAATTATTAGTGGATTTAGTGGGCACATATAGAGTTAATTAGGTGAAATTTTACTTCCTCTAGAGGTTGGTCCAACACATGTGGCCACAACATTCACTATAGTTCTTTGTGCAAGAGTTTTTGATATGTTACTTGGTCAGCCATGGATCCAAAAACTATAAGTAGTACCTTATATAGTTCATAGATGCATAAAATTCATTCACATTAATTAATTTGTTATAGTTGGTGGAGTTCCATATAATTTTTCGCTCCCCAGCTCAAAGCCATCTTCTACTTTGTAGTCACTAGTTTTAGTTTATCCACCAATTATATTTCTTTTTTTAGTTCATATTCAAACAAAGATTAGGCATCCGTTGCCAACATAGATATTTCATATACCTCAAAATCTTTAGGATTATAGATAGCATGTAGCTAAAATTTTCACACCCAGGGTAATATCATTGAGATATCATGCATCCACTCACAGAGATCATGTTTAGAGAGACTATATTACTACCATATGGGTCCCTAAGAGCCCCACAATTGCATCCACTTATTAGAGTTATAGAAGGAGCCCACACTTGATTTATACTTCAAATATTTTAGAGCATTTATATCATATACAACTTTCAAATCCATAATCTTAACATTTTCATCTTGTTTCATGATCACACATGATTCCTCTCTTCGATATAAGACACCATTATAGGGAATCTCCCATGAGACTCATTAGTTAGTATCATACCTTCCCATCTTACTTCTATACAATCATTTTAAATTTATTTTATATAGTCTCCTTATTTTCTATTGTACATAAATTCAAATATTTAAAAATCCAAAAATAATACAAAATATAAAAACATTCAAATATTTCAAAATACAAAAACATGCAAATAATTAAAAAAATACCAAAAATATTTCAAATGTATGCATTATCCTTGCTTTACATTTCTAATACTATGATAGAATCAATTTTTTTTTCTATGCTATTGTTTATTTATTTATCTACGTTACCATGCTTCACTTAATCTTGTTTGAGGGTGTGCAGTGACATCCATCTTTTTGATTCCTTCACTCTACCCATTGAGGTGGCATCCTACTTCTACATTCAAGACCCACATTGATATATATACCCACTAGGGGCATATTATACATGACTACACCATTTAGGTTATGCCATTATTATACCACACACTCTATTTATCATGTTGATGTACATTATTTATTAGCTTACACATATTACTCCAATATTTATTAGGTTATGCCAACGTTGTTTATTTCAATTGAATGTGTATGTGGCATTTGAACATGCCTTGCATGCTTGCCTTCTAGTATGAGTGATATGTGCCCATGTCCCTTATTTGTGTGGCCCCTTGGTCACCCTTGTATGCCTCTTAGTATTTGCCTTGTGTGCTTGTTACTTGTTTTATTCTCATTTTTTACAATGCCATGATCCACATCATGCATTTATCTTTATTTCTTGGATGTCATGATGGACATCATGCTATATCCCTCCAACTAACAACTATAAACTAACCAGAATTTCATTTCCATTTTAGTACATTATAAATGTTATTACACTATTATATCCATATAGGCATAACCCTATTGATCTAACAATCTCTCAATGCAAATCATGTTATATCTAGAGATATCTTGTTGGTTATCATATCTATATCATGTATCTTTGTATCATAACACACTTTTAGGGATCTTTATTTTGAGGGTAGTCATTATAGGTTACTCATTCCTACCATTAGAAGAGGGGGAAATAAATAGGGGTTTTATCATAGAAATCAAAGCTCTTAATGGTTAAAAAATTAATATTCAGAACACCTAGAACAATAACCAAACATCAAACTAGTCAGAATAGATCAGATAGATAGTGAAAATTTTATAATAATTACTAGATTTGGCCTAGGACAACAACACCCAACTTGGACTAAAATAACAATGCTACTAGTGTCCACTTTTGGTGCTCATATCCAAATAGCAAAAAAACTATATTTTATAGAAGTAGGTATAAAAGTATATCTAACTATAGTTTTGCACTTTTAGAGTAGTTTAGAATCAATAGTTTTTAATAAACTTTTGATTAGAGAATCTACATATAGGGGGCATCATACATGGATTTATGGATATTACTTCTAGTTTTAGATATGGTAGTTGATATAACTTCCAAATCAAAATCCATGCTTAAGACACCAATGATTAGAGGCAGTGTGCATGACACATTTATTTTCTTTTCTTTCCAAGTTTAGCATTACCCAAGCATTCTTAGTAGTTATGTGACTTATTCCATATTTAGGTTGTTGGAATCATTTTAGAACCTCTAAATTTTAGAGTGGATTTCATACATTCCTAACCTCTAAATTTTAGAGTGGATTTCATACAAGCCTAGTGCAGTAGTTTTAGAGTGGCTTTCATACAAGCCTAATCTCCATCTTTTAGAGTGGTTGAGAGTGGCCTAATTTCTAAAATACATTTGGATATCCATGTCAATATTTTTATATTATATAATATTCATGGGCTTTAGGATCCATCTTATATGACACACATTTTATACTAGTATTAGTTCATAACTTCACAGGGAAATGATGGAGGATAATGACTAACCTTTGTATTCTTGAGCCACCTATTCAAAGAGATTGAACACATAGTATAAACATTGATCAACACATGCATGATAACCTAGCTTCACTTAGTGGGTGATGATGGAGCCAAAGGGGAATCCTTTTCATTCTTGAGCCACTTCTAAGGAATTGATCACTTAGCTTTATTCATGATATTACTCTTGTTACAACATCATCTAACATTACTCAACATCACTTAGCATTACAATAAGGTTTGTATTGTTCCACATATCCAGTGAGGTGTATTCAATCCTTTCTCTTCCTCTCTCTCTTACCTAGCTTTGTACATTCTTGTTTTTGATATAACATACCTAGTAAGAATTGATCTACTCTTTGTTTTCTATTAAATAATTTCACTTCACATAATTCTCTCTCTATGCATACCCAACATCATAATAGCTTTATGAGCTTCACCCTTGTAGGTAGGTTCAAGTACACTTTCTATTTTTCATTTATCCTAGTATTTCACTTTGCTACATCATAGATTAAAATGGGGTAAATGTAATCATATAAAATGTGAAAATTGGTAACTTGAGTGTGGATAATGAGACCCAACCCATAAGTCCTTCTTTATTACTCCCATGACCCTCATAGGCATCATTTTCATTGATTCCTATTCATTCATAGCCTTCCAAACCTGATCTTAGCTGAGCTAGAATCCTCTTTCCATGATAGATCAATCCCCGTAGATCCTGTCTGCTCAAGAAAATAGCACCACACTAGGACTATAACACTGGTGCCACTCTTATCCACTTTTGGTTCTCTTTTCTAAGTCTATTTCTATCCCCAACGGTTAATTTCTTCTAGTTCCCCATCCTTCTCCTTGTCGGCCTAATGTGATCACATTTAACCATGACTAATAGATCCCTAAAAAAACTCATTCAAAGATCATTTGGAAAGGGTTGGAAAATATCATGAAGAAAGCAAGAATACAAGCAAGACTACTCAAGAAATCTTCCCTTTTATCTAAATATAGCTAGCTAATATATTTATAAGCTTATTCAAATCCTTACACCAATCCCTAACCACCTCAAGTACATATAGTTTAGCATTTTTCATATTCATACACTCAATTTCATAAATCACATCAAGTGGGAGAACTACATATGGATTTATCCCTCTTCAGAGTATTGGTATATAGGTAGCATGCCCATATAAGGGGTGTGGATACACATTCAGTGAATATTACACACACACTAACCCCCCCTCTTTTTCAAAATTGGTCAAAGAATAATAGAATATAGGGTTTGAAGAGAGAATCTTATCTACAATGAGTTATACTAACTTATAGCTATTGAAACTTAATAGATAGGGTCACACAAACATAGTGAACAAAACCTAGAAAGCTTAGTTCCTTATGATAATAGTGGCAGAGGTGGATTAAAAAACAATTTCCACTCCTATCCACTTTTGACACTCCTATCCAATCATAAAATGAAGGTTAGATCTTAGTTTATGATAGTGTCCCAGTCATACATAGTGAGGTCTAATCTCTATCTCAGTCAGATCAACTAGTTTCTAGCTAAGTCTTATTTTTTCCCTCTTATTAATTTTTTTATAAAGGTCAAATTTGCAATTTAATTTGAAAAAATTAGTAGCTTAATTATTAAATATTTATTTATTAATTTTACTACTCAGATCCTTTAACTAAATTAGGAATAATACACTAATATTCCCAAAATTGTTAAATCACTTATACTATTTTCCATTATGTAAGAATTTAATACATTAGCCACCGGAAGAAGCAATGGTCCTCATTAAATGAGTCTATGGATAACCAAGGAGTATGTTATAAGATAGGGGTATGTCAAATACCATAAGATTAGTTTGAATATTCTTAGTTCCAATGGTTAATGGAATCAAAATACAACCAAATGGCTTTTGATTTGTCTTATCAAAACCATGACAAGTAAGATGGGTTTTCTTGAGATGATCCTTATTATAATTGATTTATTGGATGAGCCATAAATATGCCACATTAATACTGTAACCTTAATTAATTATAAATTTATGGATAAGAGTGGTATTAATGGATACTTTTATGAAAAGTGGTGGATCATTAGCATGAAATAGAATTTCATCATTGATCATGTCTTCTTCAAGGAATTCAATAGAGGGCTTGGAAGGACACACAATTTCAATGGTATTTATGTTGGTAGGTTGAGATTCAATACAAGATGGTTCCTCATCTAAGGAATATGGATCATCAATTTCTTAGAGATGTTGCATAATGAATTTATGATGATAGGGAGAAGTACAAACCAATTCCATAAATGGAATATTATAAGGCATAGAGTTGAGTTATTGAAGAAAGCTCTAATGAGATTTAGAATAACCAACAATAGGTTTAGAAGGTAAATTAGTTTTTGGAGGAATAGTTGTAGTTGGAGGATTAGAAGGAGGAAATGGTTCCTCTTGGGATTTTAAAGTAAGATCAGTGGTGGTGGTATCTTTAAGAATTTATTCCTCCAAAGATGGATTCTTAAGCTTGGTAATGATATCTTTATGAGTTGGTTTAAAACGAAAGTTAACTTTAGTAGTGATAACATATTGAAAATTATTGAAATATTAGTCATAATCAACATCAATGACAAAAACATCTTTGGCATTTGATTGATTATTTGAAGAATATTTTTGGTTATTATAGGTATAATCTTTGGAATCTTATCATTTTTAAGAATCAATAGTGTATTATTGACAATGAATATTTATCATATCTTCATGATTGAATGAATCAACAATCATATAGGAGACAAAAAATTTAGTGATCCCTCTAAAAGATTCATGAGAATTCCCAATGTAAACATGGAACCAAAAAAATATATTGGGGTAATACCACTTAGGAGGAGCATTGGGATAGATGAAAGGTTTAAAGGGTGGTAAAAATTGTTTCATTTTCTAAACTGAAAGAGGTATATGACAAGGTGAAGAAATATTTGTTTTATAAAGACTTAGTTTGGTTACAGAGTATTACTAGTGATAGAATTATATGTTTAGAAATATCCTTTGATAAGTTTAGGATTAGGTTTGAATTGATTCATAATAAAGTCTTGACATTTAGCTTGATCAAGAGCTTCATTAAGTGTTTGAGGAGTAAAGATTTGAACCTTATATTGGAGAGTGGGAGTCAAAGTGGTGATAAAGAGTTTGAATAAGATATCATTAGTCATGTTATGGTTAGATTTATGGACCAATGATTTTAATATTTTGATAAAGTCATGAGTTGATTCAGTAGGAGATTGCTTAGCATTGATGAAGTGGCTAAGACAATTATTAGGAAGATCATTTTGTTGAAACTCTTTAAATAAGGGATTAACCAAATATTCAAGTTGCTAAATAAAATGTTAGGGAAGTTGATTATACAATTCTAATACATCACCATTGATAGTTTTCACTAAGTTTTTAGTAGTGGAAAAATTATTAGTCTAGATCCACTCTTTGTAAATGTTGTCAAAGGATTTAATAAATGAGGTAGGATCTTTAGTCCCATCATACTTGATAGTTGGAGATATGTTACCAATATCAATGGGTATAATAAATGGGTCTAAAGGATCATTTTGAATGGTTTGAAGCATCTTATTATTCATTATGGGTTGAGGAATAACATTTCCTAAGTCATCCCAAAGAGGTGGAGGAATGTAATTGGGATTATCTTGAGGATGGATAGTTAGAGGTTGATTACCCACATTAATTACATGTTGAACTTGCATCATTTGGTTGGTGTTGGAATTTTGAATTATGTTAATTTTTTGGATAACTTGGGATAAATTTTGGGTTTTATTAGGAGGTACATTGGTGTTAGTAGGAACACTCCCAAAATTTGTATTAGGGGGAGGATCACTAAAATAAGGATTATTAGTGGGATTATTAAGTAAAATTGTATAAATTACTCCCACATTAGTTTGAATATATTGAAGATGAGAAGTTTATTAGTAAGTAAGGAAAGGATTATATCCATCAACTTCATCTTGAGGTGTTATTTGCACCATATTAAAGTTCATGGATGAAGGAGGGGAAGAGGTGACCTAAGAGTAATGGTGTTCTTGGGAGGAAAAGAGAGGGAGCAATGAACATTCCATATATTATCTAAATGAATTAAAGTTATCTAATAAGATTCTAAAAAGATACTTCATTATGATTGAAGAGAGATGGAAAAAAATCAAAGGAGAATAAAGAAATATATTGGAAAATAAGGAAGGAAAATAGAAGTATAGGGTTAATTGGGTTAACCTAATATAGAAAATAGGGTCTACAAATAGAATAGGGTTGACTTGGTCAATCCAACATAGTAAATAGAGGTTATAAAAAGAGTAAATAGGGTATACAAATAGTACAAGGTCAATTGGGTTGATCCAATATAGTGAATAGAGGTTAGTAAAATGTACAAGGTTAATTGGGTCAACCTAGTACATTAGACAAGGAAGATTAAAAAGCCTATAATAGATTATAAACTGAAACAAGGTACTATTTAAAAATAATTTATAAAATTAAGAAATGAAGGGAAAAATAGTCAATTGGATTAATTCTAGCCAATCTAATTAAGGCACACAACACAAAACCTTGCATCAACATTGGCTAATATAAGTTTTTACAATACAAAATACAATTGAGCAAAGAGCAAGTAATCAACTTGGAAAGTAAAGAGCTAACTAATTAGTCAACTAAATTTTTATTATATTATTAGAATATGATTTTAGATGTGATGGGAATTTGGATGTAAGTAAGGAACTAGAAGGCAATCTAAGGATGGTTTAAATAAGTTTGGGTTGAAATGGATCTATAGTGGTAATGATATAGGATTGGTATTGAGGCATAACCCATCAATTCAGACACAAAATCAATAAGTGTGTTGAGTGATTAGCTATAATATACCACTAAATATGCTTTATACTTGACCATAACATCAAGTCAACTTCTCCCTTGGTGATGAAATCTAAGTAGGTTGGCCTTAGGTAAACAAATTTTAAAATACTTGTTTAAATTTTATGATTTAGTCATGTGTGTATAAAATAAAAAGTAGTGAAAATAAATGATTTTTTGAAAAACCACCTAATTAAAATATTTGATATATTCTAGGCATGTAAGCAACAAGAAATAAAACTATGAATAATTACTAGCATATAAGGTTAATTCTAACTTTAAAACAAGCTATAGTGTTGATATAGTCAATAGTGTATGCAAATAATATACAAAAAGGTTGATCCTATATTTTATAAGTAAGGTTTGAAAATTAATGGGGTTGATAAAGTTAACCTACTTATCCAAAAATAACACAAAATATAGAAAAAGGCCAACAGGGTTGATCCAGTTGACTTGAAAACTATAAAAGGAAATACTATAAAGAAAGAGACAAAGAGATAGAAAGGAACCGTAGTGGATAAAATATGTAAAGAATGAATATTTTTGTTTAATAACCTTGATATATGTATAAAAATTATGCTAATTAGGATGACTTGGTTAATCTAGCTTTATAAAAACTTATTACTGAGTACTTAGAATGTATAGGGTCAACTGGGTCAACCTACTATACTAAACAGGGATGTCTAACAGTATAGAAATTATAATAGATTGATTGGGTCAATCCAGTAGTCTGGGATGAAAGTTTGAAAACATATACTTGGTCAACAAGGTTGATCTAGTATCCTATAACTAAAAACTTGCACATATAAATTAGAGTTGGGTTGATGCAATCAACCTAGTATGGGAAATATATGATAAAAATAATGATGAAA
Source organism: Torreya grandis (assembly GCA_037957365.1). Classification (NCBI taxonomy): domain Eukaryota; kingdom Viridiplantae; phylum Streptophyta; class Pinopsida; order Cupressales; family Taxaceae; genus Torreya; species Torreya grandis. The sequence goes on from JARHVA010009290.1 coordinate 325,430, forward strand.
AAGAATAAAATAAAGTGAAAAATCTTGAAAGGTTTAGATTCATGTTGGGTTCACTAGAATGTATTAAATAAAAAATGTATTGTGTTTATAAATTAATCATGACTCAGAGAAGATAAAGCATACCTACACTTCTGATTGGGAATACATTTGGTAAGTGGGAACATGACCAATATGGGGATTTGATAAACCTGATTAAGATATCACTTGTCATAATACACCATGTTAGGAAGGGTTCCAAATCAAATAGTCTAAATTAATCATGAAATAACCCTAAAAGAGTCTTATGTTTAATTTTTCACTCTATATCTAATAACAAGAAAGTAAATCTAATCTAGTGCACACCAAAGCTTGTGGCACAACATGAGGGGTTAGTAAAGAAATAAAAACATGCATAGGAGTATCTAAATTAACATAAGTATGAGTAAAACCCTAAAATATGGAATATGAAGAGTAAAATTATTCAAGCTAATACTTATGCTACTTTTATCTACTAAAGAGAGGATAATAAAGTTATAATATACTTGCCAAAATGTGAACCCATGAAGACTCAATCTCTCCCATGGCTAAAGGGGATTTGAAAGAGGTTGGTTTGGTTTGTAAGGATAACTAAGAAAGGACAAATAATCCAAGACTTATGCACATGACTATATTCTCTAAGTGGAAACCCTAAGCTAAGACTCCTCAAGTAGAATGGTGGAAGACTAGATTGTAAAGAAGCATGAGTGAATAATAACTCTTTATTGCATATTTAAATAATGATGAAATGATTTTGTATTTATAGGTAGATCTCACCCTAAATCCTTTCAAATATTTTGGCTATATGGTGTTGACGCATTTGACCTTGTGTGTTTTTAGGAGATAAATCACTAGGTCCTAAACTAGGTTGACCAAAGGGCTAACAAATTTCTCAAGTGAAAATACGTAAAAATAGTATAGGTTGACCTAGTCAACCTTCTATAGTAATAAGAGGTTGAAAAATGTACAAGGTTGACCCAGTTGACCTATTATAGTCAAATGGTGAAAGAGGATAAAGGTGATGAAAAGAGGGATAAAAAGGGAGAAAAGGCTAGAGGAGTATGAAAGGGAGGAGTAATATCTTAATAAATGGTTTTAAGAGCTAGTTGGATTGGTAATAATGTGGAAATAAGGGAGAAAAATATTGAAAAGTGCCAAAGATCTACCCACCCCTTTCTCGATACACCCCTTTAGGCATGCACTAAGAGAGATTGAGTTTCAATAGGTTTTTACAAGATGTAAAGCATCAATATTTGATAAAAGGATGAAAGTATTATGTATATAAATGAATCACCTATTTAAAAAACTTTCATTAATCATTTTCATTTGCTAATGTGGAACCATGAAAAAATATTTAGGACAAACCCAATGATGAAAGAAGAAAGATAAAGCAAGAAAGTAGACCAAATCAACAAAAAAAACATAAAATCAAAATAAAATAGAAAGGGGGGGAATCATAGAATAAATTATTTATAGGACCATTCCAAGCCAATTCAATATTCAAATTAGTTATTTAGTAATTTTCCATTTATAAGCAATAGGACATCCTCACCAGTTAGACACATTAGGTAAAATGCATTCTCACTTAGGATTTTAGAAATTTGATAGAGTCCTAGCCAAAGGACATCAAATTTTCCACATTGAGCATTTTTCTCATGAGCCTTGTCCCAAATAAGGATGAAATTATATATCTAAAAGAATTTAGTTTTGAATATTGTTTCAAGCTAACATTTGACCACTCCTTGATGTTTACTAAATTTCAACAACATTTCATCATATTTCACTTTCAATTACATCAAGTTAAAAATGTGAGATATTACCTTGTTGTCAATTTTTAGGTAATACTTCATGAACTAGAATGTTAAGAACCTTAATTAAAAAGGAATACAAGGTCTCAACCATACACTAGGCAATAGGATAAATTTCATAGATAAGACTTAATTCTAGTCCTATAAGCCCATAATGTAAATTTTAAAACATTATGCCTATCCCTAGGATTCCTCTCCAAGATTTTTCTTGATTACATAAAGAACATTTAATTTTTATGATTTAGCTAAGACATTACCTTTCAGTAATAATTGGAATAAAAATTAAGGATTACATGGTTTTTATAGGACCACTTATTAAAGTATAGTTAGAATAATGCAAGGCCATTGCCACATAATAGAACAAATGACATACCAAATCCAGTGGTAATATGGTCATCAAAGAAGATGATCACCACTTCAATTATGTAATTACTTAAATGCTTGTCATTTATCCAATGTGTGAAATAGTCAGCTATTGTGAAGATGAAATTTTACCCAACTAAGTAATTGGTATTGAAAGTTCCCATAAATTCTAATCCCCATTTTGTAAAGGGATGGTCCTCAATGATCAGCTGTAATGACATAGTCTGGGTGTATTTTCTATGTGTAGAAACTTGGGATATGCAACAAATTATCAAGTAAGAGTGTGCATCCTTGAAAACATATTCCTATTAATATCCTATTTTGAGTATTTCTTGCATTATGGCTAGTATCATACTTCCCATGGAACTCTTATAGTACATTGGTTGCTTTCTCTTTGTTAAATTATCTCAAATATACATATTAGTGATTAATTATAAATAATAGACCCTATTTTATTTTGCAGTGGATTCTCTTCTAGTGTAATTATCTTTTTTATTTGAGTTTATATGATAAATGAATTCATTATTCAATAAATAATAGACCATGTCCTTGTACTAATAATAATTAGTGGTGTCTTGTAATAAAAACTATGGCAAAGAATATGTGGATCCACCTCAACCATTGTTTTGTTGAGTCCTTGACCTCTAAAAATTTTCATTGGTTGAATATATAGATAAAAGTCTTGTAGGATAGTCATTCACTTCCCACATTATTCATCTAACTCATTTTGCATCAAAATTACCTAAACATATAGATCAAATACAATAATAAATATTTTTTTATGAAATTTGTAATGCCTAAACTTCTTGGTTTCTTTGATTAAGTCAAAATCATATTTTCTAATGGTTGAGTACTTGAGTTCAAAATTTCTATGGGGAGATATCATAAATGAGACATGTATTTCATCCCCATCTTCTTTTCTCTATGTTAGGATTGTAACACTTGAATGCTCTGAAGTGAAGGAGTATATGTATAATGGTTTCACATAATATGGGCTTATTAGTATAGGTGTGTTACAAATTATTTATTTATTACATTGAAATCCACTTTTTACTCATGGGTCCATTCAATAATTTCATACTTTTTAAGCATATTATTCAAGGTTAGACTATCTATATAAAGCCTTAGATGAAATTCCTAACAAAGTTTATGTTGCCGAATAATGAATTCAACTCTTTCTTATTTTTGAGTAATGATATATTCATAATTTATTCATCCCTCTCAAAATGTATGGAAGTGCCCCATTCTAATATTATGTGTCCAAGATAACTTCCTTTAATTACTCCAATGATGAATTTATCTGGGTTCAAATAGATGTCATGCTCTCTACATCTTTTCAAAACCATCCTTGGGTATTTCACATGGTTAACTTAGTATCTGGAAAAGATAATTATGTCATCCATGTATATGACAATGTATTTACCAATGAGGTCCTTAATTGTAATTTCCATGTCACATTGGAAAGTTTAGCCAAATTGATTAGGCCAAATGAAATACTATTTTATGTGAATGTTTCCCACTTTTTTTAAAATGTCATCTTGATTATATCTTCATAATTGACCATCACCTGATTATATCCTAAGTAGACATCTAGGAATGAAATTATTTGGGATCCATTTACTAATTTAAGGACTTAATATATTATCTTTATCTAAATATTTGTTAAAATATATAAATTCCACATAGAGTTATATTTATCCATTCGTATTTAAAACTAGCACCAAATTGGCCACCCACATTGAGTGTTTGATAGATAGATGATCTTTTTTGATATTAGTTTCTATACTTATTTGAGTATTAAAGGTTATAATAGTGGATTACCTGACCTCTATTTTTAATATAATGGTTTGAAACCTATCTTAAAATTAGTGGTAAGAATAAGAATGGATGTTTTGAATAGCTTAAAATCCTCATATCTCCATGTAATAATATATCCAAAGTCCATCAAATCTTGCTCGATATTTTATTTTTCATCTTGGGTCTAAGTCATGCCTACAAGCACATGTTTCAATTCATCTAAATTTATTATATTTTAAATCTCATAAGGGATACCTATGACAAGGTATACTTTATCTTTATCACTATTACAATCCATGTCAAACTTCTCCAGTGATACCATACCTTTTGGTATGCTATTACTTTTCACGTTGATGACCCCTTTTTCATCTAGCTTGAAATCCTCTTTTTCATCCTCATGAAGTATATGATATTAAAATATGTCAATGTTCATAATGAAATTGATGATAAGATGATAATATTTAAAGAATTTTAAGTTACTAACATTACATGGAATATAAGGAGTAGAGACTAACTCCACTAAAGATATCATCAATCTAGATTTAGCAATGGGTTATAGGGTACTCATAATTGTTTCCAATGCATATATCATGTAAGTATTTCCTCATGTCAATGTTTGGATATTAAATGCATTGAATTATTCTACTAATTTACACATTATACTATGGTATATGTAAATATTCTTATCATTAAATCATAGTGGATTCTACTTTGTTTTACAATAATTTATAATTCTCCTAACACCTTCAAGTTATTCATATTTTTATTTAGTATGAATTGGATGCCATTCACTAATGATTCATATTAAAATACATTACTCATGTATATAAATCATACTCATAAGGATACCAAATATGAATTCCATCTTTTTTTAATGAGATCAATGCCAACACCACACCCAATCTTATACTTAGAAACATTAAAATTAAGGGTCAATATTTGATCATAAATGATATGCAATAGACTCTAAAAGATGAGTGATATAACTATGTTGACCTAATTATTGTCTTACTCAGTTTATAGAATAGACATGCTTTTATCTTTAGTTGATAATGATCCTACGATTTTATCCTCAATAACTGAGGTAGGCATTGAGCTATTCAAAATAGTAGTATTCTCCATATCTAGATCTTCCAACTTTTGGTCCTCATATAAAGAACATTATTTGGTATTCTCATGGGTTAACGTAGTAGCATGAAATTATAACACTTTAGTTACATATAAGATATCCTCTCTATCTAGATAATAAATTTCTTTGACTTTATATTTCTCTTTTATAGTCAACATGTTGATGGAGAATTTCCCATAGGCTTGTGCTTCTTTTTCAAGTGCATAAACTCCAAGTTTAGACTCCTAGAACAAGATATGATTTGTTTTGTTGTACTATATTAACATATGAGCCATATTGGATTCTATATAAATTTTTATTAGGTTGGGAATGCCTCACCATGGAATCTACATGTGGGATAAGTCACTAGCCATATACACATTAAATGTTATCCATTAATCTTAGCTGAAAATAATCTCATATGCCTCATGAATATTAAACACCTAAATTTTGATGAATTATAGCATCCTTGGATCAAAATCTAGATGCATATGAATGTGTTTGAGCTTTCAAGACACCTTGAACTAAAAATTTTAAAACTACATTACCTTTCTATTTAATTTTGTAGGTTTTATTCTCAACTTCTAGAAAATTATGTAAATAATTATGTTCCATAAAGCCCCTAAATCCACCAAGTAATTGTGTAATTTTTTTTCCAAAACAAATAATTGATAGTAGAAAAGGAGGGGGTTTTGTTTTCTCTATATAGAAAAAACATGAGAATAAAATATGTTATTAGATTATTTTTTCCTAGACAAATATAATTATTTTAGAAATAAGTCTTTTTGGTTAGACATCTAGAGGAACTCAAATATTGTTATGTTGGCCTTAGTTTTCCTAAGGTTGCCAATAATGTTATACCCTAATTAATTTTTTATTCCAATGGATTTTTATCTTTTTAAGAGGCACTATTCTTGGGTAGATATGAGGTAGAAGCTCTTTTATGTGAGAAAGTATTATTACTTCTATTTTCATAAGGTGTAACCTAAATGTTGTTTAGAGGAGTATAAATAGTCAAAGGAATCTGTAACTTACTCTTTAAGTGATAGTTGTTCCCCATTTAGAACTATTGGAAGGTATGGAATTCCTCCAAGTTATTCTTGGGCTAATTGTCACTTTAAAATGGAAACTCATAGGTCTCCAAGACCATAAAAATACTTTCATTTTCTAAACTTGGGTTTGGATTAGTATTCTTCCATATAGGAACTACTTTGAGATTATCCATCTCCCTTTGAAAGGTGTTTGTATCTAATGTAAATTAAACACAAACTATCTTATCATGGTAAACCATATTATACAATCTACACCAAGTGATTAAGGCTATATTTTCCATTCTTACTAATTTTTAGGCACTATTATTATTATGGTTAGTTTTGTCAAGGGACTGAGAATATTTACATTGTTAGGCCTGGTCTTCCACTATCTATTAGTCCTTTGGATGTTGTTTTTATTTTAAGGTGGGTTATTTTTAGCTTGGTTAGTGTTTTAATTTATATTTATTCATAAATTAATGATATCAATGGTCTATTTATGGACCATTTGATATAAATGGCTATTTTAGGTTTCACATGGACACTTTAATTATTTCCTAGTTTAAGTAGTGGTTTAGCCACTAGTGTACTAGCATATAAAAATGTAGGAACAACTTGATTATGATTGTAATTAACATGTCCATTCCTTCTAAGCATGGTAGAAACATTGTAGGTTATTACAAAACATGGTTAAGAGTAATGTAGGGCTTATTATTAGGCATGTGGTTTAAGGCCATCAAATTATATATGAGATTTAGACTTGAATACATATCCCCTGGGATTGGATTCATTACATGAGTGTTTTTATAATGTATTAGTCGATCATAGGCACCTAGTTATAGGCACTTGGTTGTCCTAATGAAGGCAAGGGACAAACATCATATCCTTGAGGTACCATTTGTTTCTCAATGGTAATATCTTCATTTTAATCTAAGGATAAATGTGTGAGTTTTGTAGGGGTCTTCCTAAGGAATATAGACATCATTATAATCCAAGGAAAAAATATTTGAGTGTTTTAGGGATCCTCCTAAGTAACATAGAAGTCATGGGGTCTAGATCCCTCAAATAGGTTTGTATAACATCAAATTTTATTTATATGTATGGTTTTTTCAATATTTTATATATCTTATGGAACTGATTATTAAAAATACTCATGGGTTCATTAGTTTCTCTATGGGAAGATGGAAACTAAGGGTATAGTATTGTAGGTTCTATTGGTATTATAAAATTATTAGTAAACATAGTCTATAAATTAGTGTAGGAAGTAATAGTTCCATTTGGTTGACCAAAGTAACAACCATAGGTAGACTCATCTAAGTTATAGGGGAAAATCTATATGCCACATCTTCATGTTGAACTTGAGTTCATATTAAGGCATATTTAAAGGTTTGGATGTATTAATATACTATCCTAACACCCCCATGAACAATATCTTAAAAAAAATCTCTAGGTTTTTGGGAGGCCATGGGAAAGTCCTTGGATATTCATAGGACAACTACCTCCTAACCATGAAAGATTGGCCATTTTTGGGATTTGAGGGACAATGCAAGGGCTAAGGAGAGGAACACTATAAGTAAGACAAATATTGGATGAATATATTTTTTTGGTTTTAGAATTTCCTTAACCATTTCTAGTTATTCTATGTATTTATAAGTGAAATAACTCAAAATCACCCCTATGGATTTTGACCTAGTAACCATTCTTGCATTTTCAATTTTTTGATATGCTAAAAGGAATTACATATAATTGTTGTCAATTAATTTACACCCTTGGAGAGGTATTTCAATATTTATACAAACTACGTGGAACATGGGATTACCCCTAGACATGTGGATTGTCTATAGTAAGGGTAAACCTCTAGATTGAAGGGCTAGATCCTTTGATATGTCTATTGTAGATCATCACCTATACTACTAGCTTGGTGCAATGAAAAGGGATAGAGATAACACGAAATAAAAATATATTAATGATGTAATTCTCCAATTTAATCTCCATTAGAATAAAATGTACTTTCACTATGAAAGATGACTCAAAAAATTGATCTCAACATCCTAGGTTTCTCTAACATAAGTATTTCAAACATGAAGGTGATATGCAATGCACTTCTCAAGGTGAATGAAAAAAAGGTCTGATTTTAGACACTATTATAATTTTTTACACTTAAATACTTAAAAATACACTAACTAAACTTCATGTGACCTATTAAAGAGTAGAATACTTATACAAAACATGAAAGAGTAAGCTGAACACAAGGATAGATGATTATCACTTGTTATTCAACTATGAACTAATTCACACACTTAGAAAAAAAGTTATGAAATAAAAACTATTTTTAAATATTTATTAAAAGGAAAATATAGTAATAAAACCATCAAGGCTTTGTCATACCAAGTTTGGATTCTAGAATTTAGACAAAAGTGTCTACTAATATAGAGAAGTGTGAAAAGAAAGAGAGATAGGGGCATAGTAGAGGAAAATTGACAAGTGTAAATGAGTTAAAAAAAGAAAATGAGTTATTATAAAATAAAAATATACCTCTAAAGACATGTATATAACTCATGATGATGCTTTGACCCTCCATGTAGTGTAAGGATTACAATTTGGCTTGACACTTTGACTAGCATCTTGAAAACTCCCCTTTTTACATGAAAGGAGTGATAAATGTAATTTAAAATTATTAATTCACCATGAAATTATCCTATGAAACTAATTATAAATATACCATGCATTAATAGACTCCTTTGATCTAAAATTTCATCATTCATGTGCATAGATGTCTTGATACTCTTTATTTCCCACACCTAGCTTGGTCCAACTAGCCTAAAACTTAGATTAAACTTATCCAAGTCATAATATATACATGAATAAAATTAAAATATTATATCAGGACTGAAACAAACCATTTTGGTTCCTATAAAATCTCCCAAGAATTCATTTTTCTCCTTAAGCCCTCATTAGGTCTATTTTCCTTATAGCCCTAAAAAATTGTAAACCTCTTTGTGTATATATTTGTAAAGATTATAATGAGAAATAAATTGAATATTATAGGACCCATTATTTCCCTACAACTCCATGTCAAATTTCATCTTTTGAATCTGAGTGGAAGTCTATCTTTTTTACCTTTCTCTCTCTTGAATTAGGTATCCCTACTTAGGACCTTGTTTTCTTCATCCAAACTTCTGTGACACTTTTAAAATCACCCAAAATTATGTTATTAAATTTTAATAGTATATCACCAACCTAAATTCCAATTTTTATGTCGTAATACATTGTGTAAGTATGCAAACCAAGAAATGGCCTTACCACCTTGTCTTATTTTGAGCCTATTTGAGACTACCTTGGAAAACAAGCCTAATTTGATCACCTATATAAATATCATATGGATTTTTTTGGAATATAATATATAAAAAACATCATAATTTACCTCATATAATTATTTTCAAGTTCTTCCCTTCTCAGAACACCTACAAAATGCCAAAAACATACAAAAATAAGGCATTTTTGGAAGTGCATACAAGTAAAATTAGAATAAAAGTACATTTATGTATCCTAAATGGATTCCTAAATAACATAAAAGAGTTATTAGGATCAAAATATTTCATTGGATGTGCATTTGAGGTTTTTTTCCCTTGACTAGTCACTATTTGGGTTTTAGGAGGGTTTAAGACCTGTTTAAGGTCTTAAGGATTGTTCATAAAGAAAAAATAATCAATTGACATATTAAAATTTTAAAACCTTATTTAATTACATCCTAAAATATCAAAAATTTATAATCTTCCAATGTAAATTCTGAGATATGGTATGAGTATCTGAAGTTGTTCCTCGGGTGGTATGTTAAGTGTTTCTTGAGCATGAGATAGGTCCAAATTAGGTTTTGAGCCTCAAAAATTCATATAAATATTTTGAGATTTTTATAAAACTATTAAAAAAACCCATAAATTATTATTAATTATTTTTTCATCCATTTTACCCCAATGTATTCTCATAACTTGTACTAGTTAGGGTACTTGGGGTTATCAGTCTATCTCCTTCTTGCTAGCCCTCAAGGGAATTTGGATGGAAAATGAGGTATGCTACCACATAATAATGTATGGATACATATTATATCAATTTTAAATAAATATATGAC
>JARHVA010009291.1:0-25000 GCA_037957365.1 Torreya grandis
AAGGTCTTTACAAGAAATATATCTTTTACATCATCCACAACAACGCTTCGTAGGCCTTTCACTATGTTCGCTTCACTTTCTCCCTCTAGTCAATATATCAATATGCCAAAGAAGTTTTACATTGCTGTCTACTTTTTGCCCAATTATATATAAAAAAGATAACTCTACTTAATTTTGTAGAAAATGTTGTGAGGTTTTTTGTGTATAAGTTTGTAGAATAGGTTGTGATGGTGGAATATGTAAAGTAGAGTGAAGTTTTCTGTGTGAATTGGAATGCCTTAAAATAATCTATCTTTTCCATGATCCATAGCATCACCTTACGGTCCTTTGACTATGTTCGCTTCACTTTCTCCCTCCAGTCAACATATCAAGATGTGAAGGAAGTTTTACATTGTTGTCTAGTTTTTTCTTAATTATATATAGAAAAGACAACTCTATTTAATTTTTCTTAATGTAAAAAAAAGATGGACAAAAATAATATTTATTGAAAAATTGAATCATATTCAAGATACTATTGATCAAACCTAATCTAATTTTAATTACTATAATGCCCAGATATCTTCAATAACATGAACACATACCATCTTTATATACTACATTTGGTTTTCAATAATATTAATCTACCTACTAAGAGATTCAGAATGGCGCTTTCTAATAAAATCGTTGACAACAGTGATGATGAAACATGCCATGATCTTTCTTTCATGTGTAATGAAAGGTGACAAAGGATATCAAAAAGATACCAAGTCAAATCCTTGGAGGCATCATCCTAGTGTAACGTATTCGACATAACTAAAATTGTGGGTCCCATATCTAAATTCGTACATTAAGAATGCGGTCTTGGGATGAAGAAATGAATTAACTCGAGCATTTTTGGGGCCACACTTATGTGTTCGGTCAACAGTACGTGTATTCCATATTCACGTGTATTACTTTTATGGATACCGTAATAGGAAATATAATTTTGAGGTTTAAAAAATAAATAATAAAGATAATGGGTGATGTGTACGGCACTTCATAATATTGAATTAATGACTTTGTATATTCTAAGTCTTTCGTTCGGAAAAATCATAGAACTTAAATAAAGTCAAAATTAAAAATTAGGTAGAATATTTGGTGGTAGACACAATGTCAAACACATTTATGCCCTTTTTCCATGATATCGGTCTGTAACCCCATATAGCTTCAGTTTTTTTAATTAAAAGAAGGGATGGATTTTTTTCTTTTGGGCTTTTTATTTACTTTTAAAAATATTAATGTAGTGAATGATTGTTGGTTCAATTAGTGAATTTGCTTAGTTCACAAAGAGTTTATCAGGAATCAATTTTTATTGTTAGCAAACTCTAACACATGAAAAGGGATAAAATCAAGATCGTATCCCAAACAACTTTAACAAAATGGATACCCCTCAATCCTTAACTTTTAACTAAAAATCACAATATAAAAGAGTGATTCATATATATATATATATATATATATATATGAGAATTTAAGATTAATTTTTTTATTATTTTTAAATAAAATTATATTTGAAAAAATTTAAATAATAAATTATTTTTTGTTAGTATGAAAAGATAAATTAAAAAAAATCAATTAAAATATATATAAAATAAATTGTATAAAAAAATATAATAAATTAAATTATATTTGTAATAGATTTAATAAATTTATTTACATTTAATTAATTTTTATTGAATAAAATATTTATTAATCATAACTAATTATTTAATACAAATATTATTTAATATACTCACAAAATAAACCATGCATGATAACAAAAATATTTCAGATCAACCTCAGAATATATTTAAAGATTATTACAAATATTATTTGGAGGTGTTCCCTATTAGGAAAGATAGACAATGATATCATTGTTATGTCATTTTTATAAACTAATATTATATTATAATATTATAAATATGAAATTAAAGTCATATTTAAAATGTTTTGCGTGTGTTGACGGAAAAGTAAAGTCAGCGCCCATGTTTAAAATGTAAAACCAGCCCAGCATTTCATATGCATCCAAAGATCGCCTGATAACTGTCAAATACATGAATTCCAAGACGTGCCGTATTTCAATAGTCGATATTATTATAAAGATCGCTCAATAACTGCCAAATACATGAATTCGAAGACATGCCCTGTGCAGAGCATTCTATCTAAACATGGCAAAAAAATTGACGGCGATTTCAGCTTGCGCGGCTTGTAAAATGCACCACAAGAAATGTTCAGAGAATTGTGTGTTGGCTCCTCATTTTCCATCAGATGATCCAGACAAGTTCGCAGTAGTGCAGAGAGTGTTTGGAACGAGCCATATTGTCAAAATGCTTCAAGTATGTATATTTTGTTAAGTCTGGAAACATTTTTCCCTTGCCTTGACGTTAGATTAAGATTGGATAGAGTACAGTAGGAAAGACTAAATAATTTTGTGTTGTTCTGTTCTGTTAGGGTCTGGATCATAATCAAAGAAGAGATGCAGTAAATAATATGGTGAATGAAGCAACTGCAAGGCTGAAGGATCCCATCCATGGAAGTGCAGGTGCAGTCCATCAATTGCAGCAGAAAATCGCTGAGCTGAAATCCCAGTTGGAAGTCACGCAGGCAGAGCTCACGAGCATACATTCGCAGTATGATAAGCTTCTTTATGTTCCACGGGGTCTGTATCCCACCGATGCCACATCACAACCAATGGAAGATATCATGTATGAGGATGAAGATCCATTGCTTTTATGGAGTCCACAATGGGAAATATAAATTAATGGATTTGATTAAGTTGATCAAATGCCAAGTAAAATTCCAATACCTAATATTGTATTCTATTTTGTTCTGCCAATCTTCGGAATCGGGAACATATGATATATGATCAATTACGGCAATTGAAAAAGTTATTTATATATTCTTGATTGCTAATTTGTATGGTAGCATTGAGAACGAAGTATTATCTTCGTTTGCATGTCATAAGCTTCAATCAATTATTACAGTCATAGTATACATTATAAGAGTATGTGAAGTTTGATTTTTTTTTAATTGGAGTCTTTTTTTACTCTTTTTATTTTTTTTTAAAGAGGCGTTACAATATCAATAATTTTAAAAAATAATTAATTTATTATGAAATGGTGGATTGAGTATTTTTTTTTTAAAATTAAAAAATATATGATTTGTATAGAAAAAATAAAAAAATATAGTTATATATACGTAAAAGCTAACAAATTTATGCATGTTTTTATTGCAAACTTAAAAATAAAATACTAATTCATAGACAAACAGTTGGCCCAAAGGTTCAAGTAGCACTGGAAGGTATTGTTTAGTAGGATACGATTTGGAGAGATACCCTAGTGCCTAGAGCAAAAGACTAATGATGAATGTAACATCTCCACTAAGATTTATCTAAAAATACACATTTTTTTTTTTAATTTTTTCAACATATACTTCTATTATATTAACCATGAAAATATAATTAGTGATCTACATAAATTACTACAAGTATGATAACTTTAAATAAGCATTTGACATTATTCATCACTGATCCCTACCATCATAAGAAACATATCATAATTGAATATAAAAGGTAATTATAGATATCCAACCATGGCTGGTACAAACATACAACCATTATTGTCAACGCAAAAATAAGTTAGTTATTACAAATCATCATGATAATATTTAAATAATAAACACAATACATTATACATAAATATATAAGATACATGGCTCCATGGAGCATAAGTTATCTAGACTCTAATATCTATGATAATTTCAAGCGTCATCTCCAAATAAGAACTACTGTGGGGAGGGAGAGCATCATCTGATCACTTTTCAATATCAACCAAAGACCATCAATTCTTCACACAATTCTCTTCAGAGAATGGTCCTCCCTTCATACATCAGTAAATAGTGATGGTATGAGAATCCAAAGAGACAAGTGAGTTCCCCATATGCTGTATAATTTTTTAAAAGGAAAAATAAAACATATGGTGTATCATAAAGAAACTCATTATAATAAGATATCACATATACATGTTAATCACGCATGTCAAATGATAATATATTACAAACATTACTTTGGCCAAAGTTTTTAATAGTTAATGATCTATAATATCAGTCAAAATCAAGCACAACACTTGATTGGATTACTTTCATCTGGCATTATGATGTTAGTAAGCTAGTGAAGTTTGTTTCACTACTTAGTTAGTACCAAAAATACAAATTTTGATTAATATAAACATAACCAATAGATTCATATAGATTACTTCCTGCTAGCAATCACAAAATATGTTAACTACATAAATAAATAAAATACATACATTTAATCTATCAAACATATCAAATAATCTCTACAACATTATTTACCACATAAATAATAAGAATGCCAATTATATTTATACCAACTAGATGTAACATACAATTAAACTACAATTTTCTAATTCATATAAGCAGTCTTTAAATATAATGTACTCTATGACAACCCATATGATCATAGTCCATGGTTCTTGAGCATAACTACTCATATACAAATAACTAGTCATAACAATTCCAGGAATAAAAGGTCCCATAATCTTAATTATATATTTTTTTATCATGATATTTAATTTATATGTTTTACAAAGTTATATAAATACATAATTAGGGTCTTACTCTTCCGAAGTCCATGAATTAACTTATAACATTTAATATAATTATAGAAACACATCACCATGTACCTATACATATTATATATGCATATGCATTGGTACAAATTAATATATATATATAATAGGTACTACACACATGTCCTCAAACAATATATAAATACTACTTAAAAATGCCTACAGTCATTTATAACTCTAACTAATGATTTTATGAGGTTTTCAAAAATCATTTGACATAATAAATTGACTATCAATTACGAGGCATATCACTTCTATAATATTAATAAACAAATTGCCATAGTTACCAAGTTATTTATTTTCGCTATCAAATCACCATATAATTAAAACTTTTAAACACTCATAGGTTATTACAACTAGTTATGCATGTTATTTTATATCTTACTACATGATCATATCCATCAACTCTTTTACAAAAATTCTCATTAGGTGTGTGTGTGTGTGTGTGTGTGTGTGTGTGTGTGTGTGTGTGTGTGTGTGTGTGTGTGTGTGTGTGTGTGTGTGTGTGTGTGTGTGTTAATAGCCCCTTTCATATTGGCACATGGTAGGTTGAGCATATTATGTATCATCATCCATTTGGATATTTATAATCAATGTAATTTAAAATAATTATTATTGATTAAGTACAACTACCACATAATACTGTTGACTAAGCTGCTACAATTTTTTATAAGCATCATCGTATATCTAGATAAGTTGTTAAAGGTATAATCATATAGTTGATTAATAATTAATTTTAAGTAATATATCATAAAAATGTATTATTGTATGTTATTAATGCATTATATCAACTTCTATATCAGCTTAATGTATATAAATTCAATCTGATATATATCTATAGTTATAAGTTAGTTTTCCTTATAATGCTAATATATTATAATCTATAATGTTATGTACTGGGCCACCTTAATTCACTACATCACATAATTTAAATTGCCTCATAAATCATTGGCATAGATTCATCATTCTCATATATAATGATTTAATATATATATGAATACATATTTGCTACAGTTTGATCAATAAAAGCATATCGATGAAGTGAAAGAGATACTGGTTTGTAATATCTGATCTACCAAGTTACCATGATGTAATATTTTTGCTTAACACCCTAATATTTCTCATGTCATATAGTGTCCCATCAATAACCAAGATATATCTTAACTATAGATATAGTGAATGAAATGAATTATTTTTCTTGAATTACTTTGATATCAAAACATTATGCTCCAATATCCATAGTTGGTAAAGAAATCAAGAGGATGGACTTTTACACAAAATGTCAGCTCATATTTCTTCTAAAACTCTCAATTAGATGTCATTTCATAAAAGTGGTCTTCCTTGGACCTCCATCAACAACATGGTCAAGCTTGAAACTTGCACAATCATCATACTGACTGAGAGAGTCATGACACTAAAGTGGAAATTTTCCAAAGTAGTGGCAATAGTAGATGAACAAAAAGAAGGGTTTCATAAAAATAGTCTTTTGAATTGTATTAATATTGTGCAATGAAACATTGAGTGGAAATATGGTTTAGCTACTAAGGGCATATTTCCACATATATAAATATACAGTTTCAATGTTTGGATAATAGTTAAATATAACTAGGCATAGCCTCACAAATAAATAGTTTGACATATAACTTTATATATGATGTTGACTAACTTTTGTGTGTGTGTGTGTGTGTG
Organism: Torreya grandis; assembly: GCA_037957365.1. Lineage (NCBI taxonomy): Eukaryota > Viridiplantae > Streptophyta > Pinopsida > Cupressales > Taxaceae > Torreya > Torreya grandis. The sequence continues at coordinate 6,336 of JARHVA010009291.1, forward strand.
TGTGTGTGTGTGTGTGTGTGTGTGTGTGTGTGTGTGTATTAGCTCTGATGCATATATATATGTTAGATATTGAAGAGAAGTTGGGAATTATTTCATTTTGATATTAAATAAATAAGAAAAATCCTATAAAAAATTATTTTCCTTCCATAATTAATAATATACATAAAAATAATTTGCTAATTAAATAATAGATATGGAAGTTGGATATACATAGATCTCCTACCTCTCAAAGCTACAACATGGGATTAGTTTATTTAGAAGAGTTTCCTTCCTTTGTTCGGCTCTCTCTATCTCCTTTACTTCCACACTCTCTCCTTTTTCCCATTTGGAAATGTGCCCTCTCTAAATCTTTTGTTCCCCCTTACATGAATATGGTACAACATTCTTTAAAGATAGCCCTCTCTTTTTTTTATTTTTTTTAAAAAATTTCCAAACATTCTTCTTTTTGTTTTTCTTTCATTTTATTTTCCTAAATTTAAACCTCCATAATTTATCATCTTACTCAAATTTTAATTTTATTTCTCTTTATTTACTAATTTATAAAAATAAATATATTATTTTTTTATATTTTCCCAAATAACTTAGTAAAGAATAACTATTTAGTATAATTGATTATTCTCCACATAATCAGTCTAACACAATGCATTTAACGCTATACATAACACCCACAATTCAATCATACATGATGTATTCCACATGTAACTATTAAATTAAACTAACTCATAATTAATCATGTGTAAACACTATCTAAATGAAAACAACATTAAAATGCACTATGATAACCATTCTATTATGCATATAACATGTACTAACTAATGTGTTGTGTGCAAGGTTTTAGGATATTTCTTTCTCAACCCTCCGATTATGATCTCCTTATGTCAATCTTAGAGGGATAAATCTCTTCTTCATCTAACTCATGATAAACAAGTAGTTAGTCCATAACATCATAAAATATAGCTAAACTAAGAACTCATCATGATCATAAATAAAACTATACTCTAAAATTAAATCATAACAATAAAATCATGTAATCTAAGCAATATTCAATTGTTTCATAACATCATATAGCTCATATTTCTAACTGTAAATATACATAGATAATAAAATAATTTTGATTAACAAGGAATATGGATGTAACATCCTTCCCCTTTAAAGTTAGTCATCATCCCAGTTGACTCTTATTCAAACATAAATTAAGAATTAAAAATATTGTTCAGTAGAAAATAACATAGTATAAAGTATGAAATCAAGTAAATAAATATTTAAATCACCTATAAAACTCATCATAGTCCTCCTAAGTAAAACTATCCTTAAAGTATTCATCCCATAAGGCTTTGCACTGTGACATCTCTCTATTATACAAATAAAGTTTGTGAGTGTCAATTACTCTAATTGATTCTAACATGACCACCCCAGGATCTAGAATCTGTAAAGCATTCTGATCCAACACATAAATAGGAAGGCATTATGTTATAGAGCTAGGGTTGGTCGAAATACAAGTTTATATGATACATTATTGATCACTTCTAATACCTTGAAGGGTCCCACACATCTTGATAATAATTTTTTTGACTTCCTAAATTTAATCATGCTATTTTATGGCTTAACCTAGAAAAATACTTCACCACCTACTAAAAAGTACCTATCTATCTTATTCAGATCACCATAAATCTTTTGCCTATCATTGGCCTTGGTCAATATCTACCTAATTAATCTAACTTTTTATTCCATTTATGAAAACATCTCAGGTCTAAAGACTATCATTTGTCCCAACTTATCCTAATTGATTGGTGTCCTACACATTCTTTCATATAGTGGCTTAAATGATACCGTCTTCAAAGCTAAATAGTATGATTAATTTTGTGAAAACTCAACTAATAGATGATAATATTCCCACTTTCATTGCTGATCTATGAAATACATGTGAATAATATCTTCTAGCACATGATTAACTCAATTAGTCTAACCATCAGTCTCTAGGTGATATGCAGTGTTGAGATTTAGTTACATACCTTAAGTTAAATTCAGATTTACTCAAAATCTATAATTCATCTTTAGATCATGATTTAAAATGATCTTCTCTTGAAATCCATGCAACTGATAAAATTCTTTTACAACCCTCTTCTCAATAGTAGGTGTTTTGCATTATCTATCAAATTGCTTGGTATAAAATGAGCCACTTTGGTTAGTTTGTCAACTGCTATTAGGATCATATCATGCCTTATTTTTAACATTAGTAAGCCTTGGACAAAGTTCATACTGATCACCTACCACTTATGTTCTATTATATCATGTTTATATAACAACCCATCCATATGCACATGTTTAACTTTCACTTATTGACATTTTAGACAATGTGACACATAATTTGTTACATCTATTTTGATTCCCTTATAGAAATATAGTAGTCTAAGATCTATCGTGAGCTTAGTTAATTTTGGATTTCTTGAATATGGGGCATTATGTATTTATTTTAGTGATGTGCTTCACATATTTTCTTAATTTGACACATACATCCTTCCATAATATGAAAAAGACCATCACTCTTTAATTTGAATCCTTTATACTTGGGACTCTAATCATTTTTAGATAATGCTTTTCTGACCTAACCATATAATTCTTATCCTTACAATAATCTGATCCCTAAATCCCTAAAATTACTTATGATAGTAGCCAGAGATGCTATGTACTTTCTATAACTAAGGGCATAAGTTATTTTCTTTTCTTTTCTTTTGATATAGTTGATATTGAAATCATAATCAGATAAGAACTATAGCTAGCATCTTTGATTAGCATTTAGATTTGGTTGGGTGACGATGTAATTAATTCCCAAGTTATCTATCTTGAGCTCAAATGATTTTTTCAAAAAGTAATGCTATCAAATATGTAAAACATATACAATTACTGCAAGTTCCAAGTCATGAGGGGCATAGTTCACTTCATACAGTTTTAGCTTCCTTGATTCACAAGCTAGCACTGCACCACATTATATAAGGACTCCTCCTAATCCATATCTATATGCATATATGATCATTAAATACTGACAATTGGGGTTTGGAACTCTTAAAATTGATGTTCAATTAAGTCTTCTTTTCAATTCCTAACAAGCTAATTCACACTTATCTGACAAGAAAAAACATTGGTTCTCACTTTGAAGAGAGGTAATTGGGTTAGCTATCTTAGAAAAATTTGGAATGAATTTTATCTAATAGCCTACTAATCCCATGAAACGTTTTACTTTGTGCACATTCTTTGTCATCGACCATTCTGTACTAGCTCTTCTCATTATTAGATCTATAGAAATACTGTCTGCAAAAATAACATGTCTAAGATATTGTACTATTTCTTAAAAAATATGTACTTTTCCATAAAACTTGTGCTTCTATAATCATTTTATAACTAGTTCCAAATTCTAAAGATGTTCCTCTTCATTTTTACAGTATATAAGAATATCATCAACACAATCTACAATAAAATGATCTAGATAATACATGAAGACACTATTCATGAGATTCATGAATGTTACCGGTGCATTTTTCAACCCAAATGGTAACACTATGAACTCATAGTGCCCATAATGAGTTTTCAATGTTGAATTTGGAATATCCTCATCCTTTATTCTCATTTGATGGTATCTTGATCTAAGATCAATCTTAAAAATACCATTGTTCCCCATATTTGATCAAAAAGATCATTTATATGAGGTAATAGATACCTATTTTTAATAATTATCTTGTTCAACATTCTATAATCAATGCAAAGTCAAAGAGTACAATCCTTCTTCTTAACAAAGATAACTAGTGCATCCCATGGTGAGACACTAGGCCTGATCAACCCTTTTGATAACAATTCTTGGAGTTGAGCCTTCAATTCAACCAAATCAGTGGTTGTCATCCTATATGGTTCTTTAGACTGTGTTTCCAATCCAAGTATAATATTGATAGAGAAATAAAACTCATGTTTAAGAGGAAATCCTAATAATTCCTCTGGAAACACAATTTTATGAAATGGAATAACCTAATGAGCTATCTCACAAAGATTGTCCATTATTTAGGAATTTTCCTCTAGAAACACATCATGAAATTCCTAAGGAATAGATAATCTTTGAGAGATACTTAGATTATTCCATTTCATTTTTCTTGATGATAAATTCTTGGCACCCTTTTCCTTGAGCCCTTTTGAGTTACATTTTAGAAATCTACCAGAACCTCAACTCTCTTTTCTCATCTTAAATTTGTGTATGATTTTAAAAATCATCCAGACACTCAGCCTTCATCACATAGTATTCAACCATGGCCTTATGTTTCTCAATCTATTTGAGTCCTAGAATCACATCATATGACCCTAGTTGTGAATTTGGGTAACTTAATCTCTAATTTAACTAAACACTTGTCAATAATGACTTTTAAATAGTTCCCATACTATACCAACCTTGCATTTTCCATTACTTTATCTTTTCTAAATAACTTAATAAGCATTTTAAGAGCTATAAAACATTATGTAGCCCTTGTATCTATCAAAATGAAAAATGGATGTTAAAAAAAAATACATGGAAACTCTATGGGTGATGCTTAAAGTTTGGCTTGCTAATTAATAATTATTGCATGAATATGCTTTAAAAAATTCCCCTGATAAGGAATAAAACCTTTGTTTTCTGACTTGTCTAGAGTAAAATCGTGATCATAGTGATCATCTCCACAAATTATACCTAGTTATATCTCAATACATCTCATTGATAACATACCATGCTCATGACTATGCCTTTAGAGTCCTTTTAACATTTGTGTACCCATAACTTTTTTGGGGTAGTCAAACTGCATTCAATCCATATCTCTTTATAATGGTGCACATACACCACAGTATTAAAGTCACCAGAGTATGATGATATATCCAAGTTCTTAATACTCTTCTTAAATCCATTAAAAATGGTCTCTTTTGCCTCTAGCTAGGTTGGGAAGTTATGCCTTTACACTACCCACCAACACAAAGGAGTGCTTCTCAAGGTATAGACTGGTGCACTCATTTTGTCTGTCTCTTTGGGGATGCATACTTCAAGGTCATGGACATACATTTCCACTAGGTTTCTCCCTTCAAATTTTGGGAGCACTGTATGCTTACCTTTTCTCAGGTAGAGTACCTTCTTGTCTTTCTCTTCATGGTGTGGGACCCATCATTTAAAATCATGATCAATATGGACCCAGTCAGTCTTTACAAGCTTTAGAAACTTTGCACAAACCAAATGACATCTTTAACCAGTGGCCTCATAAGCCTCTTCAAGCCATTGATCACAAGTGATATCAGTGGTGTTTGAAGTGAACTGGCCATCCTCTTGAGAGAGTACTCCTAGATCAAAAAGGTTGAGATTCTTGTGCCTTACACCATAATGTTATAGATATGGTTGATCTCATCCTATAGATCAATGATCTCCACATAGGGGGTCCTTGGTCACTTAAAAGGGGAATCACTACCCTTTCCTTGCCATTTTCAAAAGTCATATATTACTTCTTGAAGTGCATATCTGCATTATTGATATAACACCATGGGCTTTCTATAAGTGCTAGATAGTTATCCTATTTGTCCCACTCAATTACCTTGATTTAAACATGGAATTTGGTGCCCATAATATCTACAATGACTCCTATCAAAAAAATTATTAGATGCACTCAGGGTTTGTTGGCCATGAAGAGTACATGGGGAGAAGGTCTCAAGGCTAGCCTACCCATCTTTTCCCTTGCATTTTTGGTCATGATATTGACCTCAATGCCTATTTTAATAAATACCTCACAAATGGATAATCCATCGATGGTGGAATTCATTAGAATTTCTTGGTCATACTCCATGTTTTATGTATGCCTGACCTCTCATGCCCTTTCCATACATGGCATGGTAACTTCAGCTAACTATTGTCCTACATGTTCTAGAAGCAATATCTTTAATAAGGGAAACATCTCTTATATTTTTAGGAGGCATAAGATCTATGTCAACTCTTACACTTTAGCCTCTTGGCCATCCTAATTTTGTGAGAGACAACATCATGGACCTCTAGGTCTTGTACAAGTTGGATCTCTCCTTACAAGTTTTGGATTACATTCATGGCTTCATGTAATACGTAATTTTTCCACATAGGGTTTGGTTAAGGTGTGGCTTTGGTTTCTTACTACATAATTCACTTAGTATGGCTTAATATTCCATTTTATAGGCATAACTCTAGTATTGGTGCAACTATCGACTAACTGGTGAGTCCACTCTAAGTAGTTGCCTACACTTTGATTGAATCTATGCATGATGGATATACCTTTAGAGCCCATTTTTAATTTTTAGACTTATACCTGATCATCCTTATGCCCTTATCAATACCAGGTATGCCTTGAGTCAATTTTTTGTATATTTTGGGGCATTTTTTTTTACCTTATGTGTTCCTCAAAAATACCCATACATTAGCTACATAGGGAAGTCACATTGATAGTGCTCTATTGAATTGTACTTATAACATGATCATGGTGGGAATCTTCCTTCACCACATCCACCACCTCACCCTCTAGTGTCTCTCTACATCCTACATTTTTCTAGTTGTAACCCTCATTTTCTTTGGCTCCTTTCCCTCTTAATATTACCATTGCCTGTCATACACCTCTCCCTATGTTCTCATGCATCTCATCGATTATGCAACAATCAGTCATGTTATGGGTATAGGCCTCACAAAATAAGTAATAGATTATTTTGATGACTTGAATGACACATTATAATAAGGGAAAGTCATGAACATCATATACCTTATGACAAACTTCATAGTTGTGGAGAAGTGTGCACATATTCTTTCAAGGGTAGTTATTTCTTATGGTTCTTTATCTCAAATTTATTACACCATAACCCATTTCGAGCATCTTTCAATAAAATAATGGTCAAATTTTGTAATTGGGAGGCCATGGACACAATCTACATCTCTATGAGATGGCTAATTCTTGTATCGGTACTCCCAACCACCTCAACTCTTAATGTGGATTGAAGCACCTCTTCATGGTTTTTGACTATTTTCATGGATATTGCACTTATGAAAGGTATTAGTGATCCTCCAATGAATCATTGTGCATGCTAGGATGGTTAAACAATGTAAGGGAGATTGGAAAGGAGAGTCTAGAATCTGGCATCATACAACTACATGATTTTTGATAATCCCCACTTGATCTCCTTGATTTTGGTGATGCTATACTTCTCAAACTTAGGTTTATCAAATTATTTCAAGAAGGCTTCCTTCAAGGTGTCATTATCAACCATAGCCTAGTTAGGATCAAACTTCCCATACTAAGTATGGGCATGATCAAGCAAGGTTATCCTAGAATAGGTTGCCTTATGCTCAGACTGAGTTATTCCTTGAGCACACCATTTTAATTCACACTTGAGCACATGATCTGTAGCATTCTCCATGGATCGATACTTGGTCAAGTACATAGCAATTTCATAATAAGTCTAGGGTTGGGGAGCAACTAGTGTTGGAGGCACTTATCCCACTATTACTTATCCTAGTGTTGGTCTTCCAAGGCCTCCAACCAGTAGGCTAGGCACTGGGCTCAAGGTTACTACTAGCACCATAGAAGATGCAGGCATTGTACTACTGACTAGTTGCATGGGGCCACATCCTCTAGGGTATTGTCTAGGCTGCATAATTAATATTGGATAGACTAGGGTACCTTCACTCACATTCTCTCAAGTTAGGATACTTCTTGGAGGTCTAGAGGTATCCTTGCTCAACTCTTCATAAGGAGTAACTTGTTCAATCACAAGATTCCTTTCCAAATCAAAAAAAAGATCAAAGTCTACGTCAAAAATGAGGCTAGATATCAATCTTACATCTTCTTGTGGGGGATCTAGCATATGAGCTGATGCCATAAGTTCAAATGGGGCATATGCATTTGATGTATTTCCAATGGTCACTTTCTTCAGGGACCTCGAGCATTGACCAGTGAAATATGGGTTCCTTCCTCTCGACAGTGTTTCCATTCAAGAGATCTTTCCCCATGTCATTCTCACTCATTATGGGTCTTCTCAGCACTTTTAGTTTCAGATATTCCATCAACCTATGCCTTATTTTGTTATAATCCTATTGCTTGAGATCTCAATTGTTAATCTTCTCATCCCCTTCCATGTCCCTTTCTTCCCTGTTGTACTGCTCACACATGAGAGGACTTTATCCCTCCATCCTCATGATATCAAAGCCATAATCTAACATCAACATATTGATTTTGGTGTCAAGTTAATTTACAAATGTTATTATGGGTTCACACAAGAACTGATATTTGGCTTATTTAGGGTATCGGTATGCCAATACTACAAACTCAAGCATGTATATATTTAACTCCCCTTGCCACCATTTATCTACAAATCTATTACAAGTGGTGTCTAAGTTTTAAAGCCTCTTTATGCACTCTTTCATCCACTTGAGGAGATGTCTATAGCTTTGAATTCTTTGTGTCACATAATCAACCAACCACCATTATACTTTCTCCATTAGTTCATAAAATAAAACCTCAAACATGGCATCATACAAGTGGTTTTGGGCCCATGTCCTTGGGTTATATCCTCTATAAGTTGGATGTCTTATCATAAATATGTCTTCCAATCATTCCAACTAGTGCTCAGCATTCTTTAGGGAAAGTTAGAGCATTATCTTAGTACACCATTCTAGTAACAACATTCAACATTCCTGGTAATAGAACCAAAATGTTGTATAAAAGGAAGTGTTTTAGTTATGGGCCTAGTTAGGTGCTCATTTAGCTATCTAGGTCTTATTAGACTTGTTATAATGGGGTGTAGGATTTGAATAATCCTATGGCACTCAAAATTTGACACTCAAGTAAGCTGGCATCACTACACATAAGGTGCAAGCCTTATGTTCTCACCTGAAGTAAAATAGAGAAGTGATCGGTGTTTATGTTGGGCTAGTTGTGCCATAGTGTAACTCTATCCTTCTAGGACCTTGGTTAGTGTAATGGCCATTTCCCATTTATGGGTGCAATCCATCTTGGTATGGGGAAATCCCATTATGTGTTAGGTATAACTAGATGTGATTTAGGTCAATGGCTTCATGGGTGCAAGCCTTTGGTAAGCTTGGCTTAATGACATTCAAGTGCTTGAGGGGAAACTAAGTATATAATTAGGGGACTTAGGCATAGGGTCTTATCCACACTTATATCATTTCTTATATTGGGTGTGACAATCCTCATGAGCTACAAACATGCCATTGATGAGTTAGGTTAGAAGCTCACGAGATCTCAACATACATACTATAAAATTAAACATTCAATCTATTAGACATTGCAAAAATCTTTCATCATTATTAGAGTTTAATAATAATACATATATAAGTCAATAGAAACTGAGAATATGCTTGACATAAGCTACTAAAGGGCCATAGTATCATAGGTGAGCTTGGGCATTACAATAGGGAGCATCAAAGGCTTCCTGAACTAAGATTTAAATTTAATGCAGAACATACCATATAGAATCAATTTACTAGGGATTCGATACTCCATTTTTCTCTTTTTTAAACTATACTTAGCTACTTTTATAAAGCTTTGGTGCATCTTAGGACCATGGGAAATTGAGCATGTTGATCATTGAGCTAGCACTAAAGGTACTCATCCCATTGTTTCCACTATGTTATCTATAATGAGCCATCATTATCCCATGTACCCACTTCCCAATGATGATTGATCCAAAAAGGAGTTGTTGGCACCACTAGATGACAAAACTACAAGCATAACAAGTGATTACCTCGCATGTAAATGTCTATTGTGTTGGCATGGATCCTATACATAGATAAATTTGGTGCCCAATAATATCTGTGTGTGTGTGTGTGTGTGTGTGTGTGTGTGTGTGTGTGTGTGTGTGTGTGTGTGTGTGTGTGTGCAATTAAGTTCATATGTGTTTGTTATTGTTATTATTATTATTATTATTAAATAACTTATAAAATAATATAATTTATTTGAGTGTCTTTAATAATAATATAATATAATTATATATTATATATTAAGATTATAAATACAACAATATTATTGATATATTATACATAATATTTATAATATGATATATATTTTTTGAAAACATTTAAATCATAATTTTTTTTAATAGTATATATCTATATTTAAATATATTCAAGAATAAATAAAATTATTTAGGTAAAGTAAACAATAAAATAATACACTTAAGTTCATTCCTTCCCATGACTTCCTTCACTCTGTATATTGAATAGGTATGTTTGGAAACTAGAGATGTGGATAGCTATTTAAACACCTATTAAAGTTTCATCTAGATGATTTTAGGGTGAGGCATGATCTAATTTATATATGTCTAGTTTAGCCGAGGAAGACATACAATAAGCTCACAAATTTTAAGGTTTATATGTTTGATAAATCCCATTATATTAATGTATCTTTGAACAAGATGATCCCATCTTAAATCATTTATCTAAATTTTCTTGAATGTAGATGTAGTACCACCATCTATGACTAGTTTATAGATTGTGCCAAAGTCTCCAGAGCCTATTATATCAACATCTAAAGCTAGTTCAATTATCTTTATTATAGCCTAAAATATTTATGATATATCCACATAGAACATGACTAGCTTTGAATCTACTAATAAAAAATATTAAGTGTAAACTATTTTTGATCAAAAGCTTAAATCTTATAAACACATATCCTAGATAATCAAATGCTTAATTGAATATCAACATAAATGCAAGATATTGTTAATGTGTTTTCTTGAATAGTTTGTACTTGTATTTTTATGAATCTACTCCATATTTATGGATCCTTCTTTGACTTGATTATTTTTATGCAAAAATTAGAACCATAACAAGAATAGAAGCCCTTATTATTTTAAGAAGATGAATCTAAGATTTTTCATTTATTTATTTTCAACCTTTGCAAAAATAAACATGCTTAAAAAAATAGTAATGGCATATAATGTTTTCAAATTTTTTCATTCCTAAATGGTGGAAAATAATGTGTTCCCTAAAATAATATGGGATAAATTACTATACAAAAACATGTACAAAAGTCAAAACAAAATAGAGGGGAAACCCATTATTAAACTTATTGAGATTGAATGAACTTTAATAGCAATAAAAAGGAATAGAAAACATAGGGGTGGGTACATACATATCAATAAATCTTTTGATCAAATTTAAATCCCAATGTCTATTTGTATGGGGAGGGGAGGAGGGAAAGAAGGTGTCGATGGGTTTTTTAGAGGATTTTGTGTATAAGTATGTCTAAAAGGTTGTGAGCCTTTTGTGTATAAGTTTGTAGAAATGGTTGTGATGAGGGAAGATGTACAGTAAAGTGATTTTTTTGGTGTGAATTGTAAGGTCTTTACCAATAATATATCTTTTCCATCATCAACAACATCACCTTGCAGGACTTCCACTATTTTCACTTCACCTTCTCCATCTAGTGAATATATCAAAATGTCAAGGAAGTTTTACATTATTTTCTAGTTTTTTCTCAGTTATATATATAAAAGACAACTCTATTTAATTTTGTAGAAAATGTTGTGAGTATTTTGTGTATAAGTTTATAGAAAAGGTTTTGATGAGGGAATATATGAAGTAGACTGAAGGTTTTTATGTGAATTAGAAGGTCTTTACCAACAATCTATCTTTTTGATCATCCACAACATCACATCATGGGCCTTTCACTATGTTCACTTCATTTTATCCAATATATCAAGATGTGAAGGAAGTTTTAAATTATTGTCCAAGTTTTTGCTTATTTATATATAGAAAATAAAACTTTACTTAATTTTTATTTAGGTGGAAAGGGGATGAGCAAATAAAATATTTATTGAAGAATAAAATCAATTGCAAGATACTATTGATCAAACCCAATCTAGTTTTAGTTACTACAATTTTTAGATATCTTCAATGATGTGAACACATGCCATATTTATATACTACATTTAGTTTTCAATAACATTATTCTATCTACTAAAAATGATCATTGATAAAAATGATAATGAAACATGACATGATATTTATTTTATGTGTGATGAAAGATTAAAAAGGAAATAAAAAAGATAACAAGACAAATCTTTAGAGGAAGATGAGAAGCAAGTTTACATGTAGCTGCTAAGAAAGTACCAAGATTATTTAGCATGTTCTTCTTCTAAGTTGAAATCATATAGGGAATACTTATTACAACATGCCATCATATTGTATATTGATAGTAAAAATAGAGACCTATTAACCCCATCTTGGCCACTCAGATGCAGGATGAGTTAAAGAAGCTAAGTAATGGTTGTACCATTCCACCCATTAGGTATTCATCATGGGTTGTAAATTTAGTCCCTATGAGAAATAAAACTAATGACATCCACTTGTGTGTGGATTTATAAAATTTGAACAAAGCTTCTATAAAAGATAATTATCCCCTACCTAATATAGATAACATGTTGCAAAGTGTTATAGGATCAAAGATGTTATCCACTTTCGATAGCTTCTTAGGATATAATCAAGTTGTGGTAAAGGAATTTGAGAGAACCAAAACCACATTAACAATGCCTTACAACACGTATGTATATATGAGGATGCATATTGGGTTAACTAATGTGAGTGAAACATTTTAGTGAGCTATGGACATTTCTTTTACTAGGATGACTAACATTTTTATAGTTGTGTATCATGATGATATTACTATGTACTCTAAGAGTAGAGAAAAATAGTAGGAGCATATGCATAAATTAGCGATCAAATGTAGGGAGTTTGGCATTTCACTCAATCCAAAGAAATATCATTTTGGAGTACAAAAGGCTAAGCTACTGGCACATATAGTGCCTAAATATAATGTCATGATTGACCCTAAGAGGGTAGAAACCATAGATAAAGTACCTATCTTGTTATCCAAGAAAGGAATTTAGTCTTTTTTTTGATAAATTAACTTTCTAAGGAGATTTGTGTATAATTTAATTGAGATCACTTTGCCTATCACTTCAATGTTGAATAAGGAACAAAACATCAAGTGGGAGGAGAAGGTTATGCAAGCATTCAATGACATCAAGGGAGATTTAAAATCTACCCCTATTTTGGCCATCCCTGATTACGCTAAGCCATTTCATATATTCTCTTTTGCATCATCTAATATTGTTGATATTGTCCTATTGCAAAATAATGATGATGGTCATGAGCAACCAATAGATTTCTTTAGAAAGGCTATGAAATGTCTTGAGATGAGTTATACCATCATGGAAAAGTAATATTTAACTCTCTTAAAGGATACCAAGATGTTTAGTCCTTATAATCTGAGCTAAAATATTGTTGGTTACATCCCGCATACTATGGTGAAGGACATCTTGACTCAAATTGAAGCATCCAGAAATAGATGTAGGTATCTCAACAAGTTACAAGAGTATGACATGGATATTTAGACCACCAAGTTAGTGTGAGGGATGGGTCTATCCAAGCTCATGGTTGAGACCAATTGATAAGTCGTTGAGGTAAATACTGATATTTTCAATGTTGATGATTCCTTATTTCAATTTAACATATCTCCATGGTATAAAGACATTATATATTACTTATAAAATATGAATTATCCCCCCTAGCTTGGATAAGAATCAAAGGAGCAATCTTAATCTCGTTTGACAAAATTACCTCTTAAATGAAAACAAAATTAACTAGAAGAATCTGGATGGGGTTCTCATAAGATGCATACTAGAAGAACAAACTACTGACCTAATTGAACACTTCCATAGTGGAGTATGTGGTGGACATTTTGAACATAAGGTTATAGATCATAAAATTTTGAGAGCTATTTATTGGTGGCCATCACTATTCAAGGATGTTGCTTAGAAAGTCAAAAAGTTTGAGAGTGTCAACACTTTGGTAGGAGGATGAAATCTTCAAGTTCTCTTTCCTTACATCTTGTGACAATTGAAGGCCCATTCAGACAATGTAGAATGGATTTCATTGGAGAAATTATTAATTAATCAAACGCTAGACATATATGGATACTAGTTGTAACTGAATGATTCATAAAGTGGGTTGTGATGGTCCTTACAAAGAAGGCTACACAATAGGTGGTTATATATTTTTAGCTAAATCATATTATTTATAGATTAGGTGTGCCCATAAAAGTTATTATTGATAATTTCATGAGTTTCAAAGATAAACCTTTAGTGGCATTGTGAAAAGAGTATGGGATTGAATTGACTTATGATTTCAATTACAACCCTCAAATAAATGGGCAAGCAGAATTCAGTAACAAAAACTTACTCAAAATCATTAGATGAACATTGGAAGGAAATAAGAAGTGGGGTGAATAGCTAATGTTTGCTTTGTGGGATGATATGATCATGCCCTAGAGAGTTATAGGAAAAACCCCTTTTGAGGTTGTCTATGGAGATTAATAAATTTTGCCCATGAATTTTTAGTTAACAACCTATTAACTCATGTAGAAACTAGAAGATGATGAGAAAATCAGCCACAATGAAAGTAGGATGAATAAAATTATTGAGCTTGATGAAATATAAAGACAAGCTTATGAAATACAACTTAAGTTAAGGAGAAGTTGAAGAAGATATTTGATAGGAAGGTCACTCCAAGAACCTTCTGAGTAGGTGATCTAGTTCTACTTTTAGACAACAGGCATGAAGACAAAGGCAAGCATGGAAATTTTGATGCCTTGTGGATGGTTCCCTATTCTATTGACTATCAGATTGGGGAACAAACTTTTTATCCTAAGATAACTATATGGTAAAAAATTAGAGCTACCAATCAATGGTAGACATCTAAAACACTTTCTTGATTGAGTCTATAGTTGTGTACATAATTGTATAGTGTATAGTCTTGTTGTTTTGTCACCTTTTTGCTTTGGGCCTTGTTTGTATAGTTTCTTTTCATGTTTTTAACATCTATTCATTTTTAGGTCCTCCTGATCTATTTTTATCAGTCTACCTTATTATGTTTAGCCTTTATGGGTCTCTATTGATACAAATTTATTGTGTTAACTTCATGACCTGATGGATTGGTACTTGGTCTTACATTTTAGGGTTCTTTTCACACCTATAGGGGTGTACATCCTTGAGCAAGAACTACAGTTAATGCCAAAAATTGCATTGAAGCAATTGAGCCCTTTTAGTTATAAATGCCTAATTTATAAAGCCAAGTTGAATTTGTGTTTGAGTATATTAAAACCCTTTTTGCAATTACCCTAGATTAGTCCCTTTGATTTAAACTCAAATTTGACATGAATAATTTATGCAAGAATGCTTTAAAAAATGCCATGGACTTGGTTTAATTTTTATACTAAGGTTTGCTTATGTTTATTAACATGACCAAAACTTAGTCTAAATTCATATTTGATCCCTTTTATATTCCATGTCCCTTGGTCCCTTTTATCTATTATTATGGTATAGCTAATGCTTGATCCCTTTGTTATAAACTTATCTCAAAGTCTTATGCATCTATCATATACAAAAAAGCCTTAGGCTAAGACTTTATATTAATTTATTTATTATATAAAATTTCTTTATTCCATAAACTCTAACTTGATTATTTTCATTTTTAACTTAGAGCCAAACATAATCGACCTAGCATATCACAATCTAATGATGTGCGTGAAATAGGATAGTGTTAATCATATGGTGCATACAAAAGTCAATAAGTTAAGAGTCTTGATCAATAATGCATGTTCACCCAGGAAAAGATGATTGAATGGTGTGTGATCAACATTGAAATGTAAAAGGTTTTAAGATCTTCATGAGAGTGAAAAGTTTCAACATCTTAGTGGGTTGCCTGAAGATTCGATAAAAGGTGTAAGGTCAAAATTCAAGAGCCCTAGGGCAAGTGAGGTGGTGAAAAGTGTCACCACCATGGGAATACCGTAAGAATATCAAATAGAGGAATTTTATATGTGTATCCAAAATTAGATGGTTTGAAAAGAAAGTTTAATTTTTAAAGAACTCAAGACAAATTATAATCTTTCATATGATAAAAGGGCACTATCCTAGTAGAGAGTAACTATGCAGAGTGTAGAAAGCTCGTAGAGTTACCAAATGACATGATCTTGGATGCTAGGTATAAATATCAATGAATAATGTTCAATAGGATAGATCTAGATCAACGATGTGAGATAAAGGTGGACTTTTCAAAGACCTAGAATAAATAGAGAACTACCAAGTGAAAAAATCTTGGAGCTTCAAGCAAATCAATGGTTTATGATAAAGGTCAAGGCTAAGGACTTCAATGAAAATTGATGGTGAGCATTTTATCTAGCTTCAATACTACATGAGAAATCAAGACACATCTAGGTTGGAATCAATTAAGTGTCTTAGTGACTTTTTAAACTCCAAGAATCCCTAGTTAGATCTGATGTGGCATGTTGCATGCCAACATGTGGTAATATTTGGTTTAATAGTTAAAATTGATAACCTCTTCATGGATGGGAAAGAATTAAAAGTGTAGAACAAAGTTTGTGGGCCATTCCAAATCATATTTTCCAAATGGTCATGGGTCATTTTCTACTTCTACCACAATCGGAGCATTACCATGTCATCATTGCAAGAGAAGGTTATTCCATGTCGCGCATACGAGGAAAGGCAGTTCTCTAGGAGGTTATAGCTATGCAAGTAATTTTTCAATGGTATATATAGGTATTTATGCATGAGGAAAAAGTTTTTTCAACCTCCACTATATAACTTCACCTTCCAAATCATGTAAAAAGGTATCTCCAATTAAGAAATCAAAGGGTCTATTGTAAATATTCATCATTCTTTGTAGACGTAGTTAGAGAAATGATTGTTCTTGAAAATAGATGAAAATTTTAAGCATGAAAGAAATATTTTCTAGCTGGGAGCATCTTGGAAAAATTTGGAAGGTTAGTTTGAAAATTTTAACCCATAGTCCTATATTTGAAAAGGGTGCAAAATGTATAAATAGGAGGCTTGTCTTCTATTTTAGGTTGTTGTTGCTTATTCATATTTATCTAAGTCAAGGTTATGCAATTTTTTTGGGATCAACTAATGTGTGTATATCTTGTCTCCCTTGCTAAGGTGTTTACAAGTGTACAACAATTAGCAAGATTTGAGAGCATGCTTATCTCTTTTGTGTCCAGCATAATTTTTTTTCAACATGCTTATCACCATGGCAACATTTTGAAACATTGGTGTATGCAATATTATCTTTCAAGTTAATGGAAAATACTTGTGGTTGTTTACGATATCCTATTAATGAAATGCAATGAGATATTTTACATGTTATGCTAATTGGATGTCTAGGTTTGTGCTTATGTATGGTTGTTATCTTAGGTATACATATAGGTTATAAACCCCTTTTTTCATTGATATTTGTAAATATTTTTTTGAATACCTCATTAGGTCACCTTGGGTTCTTAAATTTATTAGGAGAAAGTATTTGAGATTCTAGCTTTTGTGTATGTTCTAGGGTTTGATGGATTATTTGGGCATTTGCATACTATTTTCACCAATGGATGCAAATTTCTCCTTGTAATTTCCATGGCTTGAATTTTAGTTTTCCTACTTCTTTATAATAGTTGATGTCATGTACCTTAAAAAAAACCTTATTGTTTGAAAAACCACTAGCACATCACCCCTTTCTATTATTAACAAGTTACCCTAACTTGTCCTACCCTACAAATAATACACACTTGTTGCATATCATAACTATCATTTTCATAAAAATTCATAAGATATTGCTTATATAACATGTATTTGCATCTTGTGATTTAAAGATTAGCCTTGTATTCTTCCATCCAACCCTATTGCTGAAAATTATTTAGAATGAAGATTGCAAGCACTTTTATATCTATCTTCAGAATCTTGTATGTGATATAGAGAATTTGTTCTTTCTATGTGATAACCCTTCCTATGAGGTTTTAATAAGTTTGGTTGTGCCCTAGTCTCGCTTGTGTCTCTTTGTGCCAAAAATCCCCATGGAGGTTGAATTATAGAATATTTCCATGTGAGCAAGATACCCCATAAGTCCTCTCACCTTGGTTTAGGGAGAGCCAAAAGTAACAAGGAGATGACCATACCCCTTATCAGTGTATCTCAATCATTTTTTGCATCTGATCCATTCTAGATGCCAAACCCTTCCTTGGCTATAATGACATACTAGTGGGTTTTTATTCTTTGTTTTCCATTTTATTCAAGTGTGTAAGACTGAGTGATAGAGGTGTACAACTGGGAACCAACATAATGATAGTGATATGCATTGATATGGATTAGTTTATCTATGTGAATTTAATAATAATATGTTTCTAATCTTTTTTAATCAATAATGATGTCAATTTTTTTTAATCAATGTGTTTCTTCATGTGATAAAAGGTTTTGATATGTATACATTGTCAAGGTAAAATATTTATTCTACATAATCAATGGAGCATAATAAATAATTTTACAAGGTAGGCTCATTATTACATACTCTTCTTTCATATGGCCAGATTGAAATTTCAAAGAGTTGACCTAAGGCATGGGATAGATCATGTAGGGATTTTGTTGAAGGCAAATGCATTCACGTTATTTTTTAAAGTATAAAATGTTAGGAGTGATTTTTAGGAATCATATAAAGGCCTACTGACCTTGAAAAATCATGGAATTGACAATAAAGATTCACAAAACTACAAATCATATTCGACCTACCTATATTATGA
>JARHVA010009291.1:30000-32500 GCA_037957365.1 Torreya grandis
AAGCCAACACTTCCATTTCACCCTCTTCCCCTAGATTCATGAAAGAGATAAATAAATAAAATATCTTATTAAGATGGATAAATGGTGATCGATTTGACCAGGTCTTGGTGGAGCATCTAGATATAGCAAACCCATTGGTTATCATTACATTTTCATTCACATGATCATGATTTTCATAACAAAGGGGGATCTAATAGTTTAATGGTTTGAAGCCCAACAACATTGCCTCTATAATGGACATTTTGTTTTTAGTTTTTAACTTAAGGAATGTCCACACACAAGCAATGTGTAGGCAACCATAAGCTTGAGGAATTGTAAGAATCAAGCGATGTAAAATTCACCATCAATAATTGAATTCATCTGGTAGGTGGTGACATGAAACATATATAGATTACGTGTCTATTATATCTCTGTTGATCTTTAAGAGATTATTTCTTGTGATGTCTACTTTAAATTATTATCTAATTTAATACAGGATGGGTTAGCTTTAAAATAGAGATACATGTTAAAAATATAAGTGGTCGCATATACAATAAGGAAGAACTTCTCATTTTCTTAACCATGGGAAATATATATTCAGTAAGATGTGACCAAAGATAAAAATGTGAGTGCAGTGGTGGATTTGACAATGAAAAAATAAGAAATGCCTAATTCCTTCCCATACATGATTTAGTCTTTGATTGATAAAAAATAAGCTTTACAAAAACATGGTTTATCTATCGATGGGATACACATGGTAATCATATATTTGTATAAAATTAATAAAAATATTCGAAGATGAATCTAGGTAGGATTCACACCAATATAATGCCTACAACATACTAAAGTAGTAGCCAGATTCCAAGTGTCCCATATAACCTACCATTTGTGGTCCAATCCTCCAAAACTAAAACTTGAATCTTTGGATTTCAATGCCCATAATGGAGTAGTAGTTCACTTGGACAATACTTCTAAGGCACATATACTAACCATGTTCTATCCATGTGATATAATTTTAAATGATTATAACCATTCTAAGGACATTGAAATTTCTCACATATGTATGAGTGTGTCTGTGCACACATGCATGTGTGTGCATATGTAAGAAAGAATGTGTGTGTGTGTGTGTGAATATATATATATATATATATATATATATATATATATATATATATTAAATATGTTATATAGTTATAGTTATAATATAATAATTTATAACATAGTATAATTAATATATTATATTCATAGTTATTATTAATATACTATATTATTTGATATTGAATATATTGATTATTATTATTATTTAATTTAAAAATTAATTAGTAGAGTAATATATAATATGTTAAACCCTTGTTACTAAATCTCTGGTAATAGAGTCAAAGAAGAGTAGTAGGTTAGGTGTTGCATAGGGACCCCCTATACCTTGTTGTTTTAAACTAAATTTTAATGGACCTTGTAGTGGTAATCCTGGAGCATTCAATTTAGGATATGTGGTGAATGATTGTAGCAGTTCATTAATTAGAGTGGCTTCTATAAAATTAATGCATGGTACCAATAATGAATTAGAAGCTCAATCTCTTATGGTAGGTCTAATAATGGTGGTGGCATGTGGAGCGGATTATATGGATATTGAAGAGGACTCTCTAGTTATGACTTAGGATTTTAAAAAGTAAAATATTAAAGCTTAAAATATTAATAATATTCTCATTAAATCATGGTTACTTTTGAGTAATTTTAAAGTTTAGAAAGGTAGCCATTACTATCACAAGTCTAATAAGGTGGAATATTTTTTTGGCCAACGTAGAAATTAATGAAATAGAGGAAATAAGGATTGATAATTACAAAGAGAGGTGGGATGATTATGTTGGGATTGAATATATAGAAATGATGTGATATTTATTTATCCTTGAACCACGTGAGGAGTTTGAAGGGTGAGTAATGATTTAATCTATTATTAACTAGCATGGGGAAATGTAAATTCATCAGATAAATGTTTATTTAGTGTGAAGTGTTGGAAGCATTGTTCAAGGCAAGTGGAGTTATTTAATTCCCTATGACTATGTTGATCAAGTTTTATGAAGTGGGTGTTTGGTCATGGAGTAAGTGATGGTGGAATCATTAGTTTTGCTTATGGTTTTCAAAAGTGGCATGAAGAGGGAGATGAGTTTCATGGGAAAGTTGTCTATGTGTCATTTGAAGCATGTTTTATGGACACCATCTTTACATATTACAGAGGTGATCAAACAAATTTTGGGAGACAAATTTCTTTGGCAAAATACTATGTATGAAAGTGAATTCTATGTTGGTTTCTCTATTCATAAGTAATTTGATAATGTTGGTCTCTAATAAGACCTAGGTTGTGGACATGGTGGAGTTCTTTATAATACTTTAGAATAGGGTGAATTTGTTGTCAAATGTGAATATTCTAGGCTATGTAAATATCTTCCTTTTTTAGGGCAAGTCGATCTATGTTTTACCTATCTTTTTTTCAATGCTCTAGAGGCTATATATGTTACCCTAT
>JARHVA010009291.1:42500-102500 GCA_037957365.1 Torreya grandis
ATGTGTTCCCTAAGGGAATATAGAATAAATTACTATACACAAACATGTACAAAAGTCAAAACAAAATAGAGGGGAAAAACCATTATTAAACTTATTGAGAATTAATGAACTTCAATAGAAATAAAAATGAATGGTGAACATAGGATTAGGTTCATACATAGAAATAACTCTTTTTTTCACCATTTGTGTGTATACATACATAGAAATAACTATTTTGTTAAAATATAAATCCTAATGTCTCTTTTTGTATAAGTTTGTTAGGCTTCTATGTATAAGTTTGTAGAAAATATTGTGATGAGGGAAGATGTAGATTAGAGTGAAATTTTTTGTGTGAATTAGAAGGTCTTAGCCAACAATCTATATTTTCCATCATCCACAACAATCTATATTGGTTTGATTTACATGGAAAGGGAATGGGAAAATAAAATATTTATTGGAGAATAAAATCAAATACAAGATACTATTGATCAAACCCAATCTAGTTAATTACTAGAGTGTCTAGATATCCTGAATGACATGAACACATACCATCTTTATATACTACTTTGGTTTTCAATAACGTTAATCTACCTACTCAAGGATTCAAATGGCACATTCTAATAAGATCATTGACAAAAATGATGATGATATATGCCATGACCTTTCTTCATAAAAGATACCAAGACAAATCCTTGTTGGCATCATCCTAGTGTAATGCATTCGACATAACTAAAATCATGGGTCCCACTATCTAAGTTGGTAGATTAACAATGTGGTCTTGGGGGTGAATAAATGAAGTGATTCAAGAATTTTTTGGGCCACCCTTATGTGTTTGGTCAATAGTACATGTAGTCCTTATTCACGTGTAGGACTATTAATGTTATGTAAGATCCATTAATTTTATGCAACCAGCAATAGAAAATAAAATTTTATAAACAAAATTTAAAAAATAAATAATACAAATAATGGATGATGTGCATAACACTTCATAATATTGAATTAATTATTTTGTGTAGTTTAAGTCATTTTGAAAAAGTTTATGTAACTTAAACAAGGGTGCCATGTGTCAAGTCCTTACGAAGTAGTTGGTTTATTTAGAGAAAAGTTATATTTGAAATATTTAAATATGATTTTAGAAAAACATTCAATAAAAATTGTGAAAAAGGTAATACAAAATCTACCTCTATAAAATGTAAAAAATGCGTGCACTATCATAGACCATGTTAAATTTAAAATTTTCATAGAAAAATGACTTTGCATGATTGGCCTTGACAATAAATTAGCATGCTTTGGTAGATCCAATCAAGCACCTTCAATTACAAATTTGGGTACTTTGATGACTAAATTTCAATGCAAACATGTTTTTCATACTTTATGTTTGTGGAATGCGTTTATTTTAAATATGACAAGAAAACATCCAAATTCATTAAATTAAATATAAAACACATGAAAAAATAACTTAGTTTTAAAGAGAGAAATTTAATTGTCAACTAAAAATCCTACAACATTAATCTCTGCTACACATAATAATCAAATTTTTAGTAGATTGTATACTAGTATTTGATTGCACCAATTTCATATTTATTGTGACACTAATAAATTATATACTAACATTTAATTTTAATACACTATATATTAACATTTTATTGCATCCCTTTTACAATTTTTTGTGATGTTACTAAATTTTATTCTAATATTTAATAGTACTAATTTCAAATTTATTATAATATTAATTTTTTTACACTAACATTTCATTTTGGTAAATTATATACTAATATTTAATGGAACTACTTTCACAGTTGTTACAAATAATCAAAACATATTGTTTAGTGTGCTCATACTTTGGGTGGCCTACAATCATAGTGCTTGATGAAGTAGTGAATTTTTATCTAGATTGCTTGAAATGCATGTCACATGTCTAATAAAAAACAAATCACCGCTCTTATTTATCTGTCTAGATTCAGTTACAAATTAATTAAGGATCAATTACATATTTTTTGTACATAAGTTACAAATAGTTATTTCTCTACTTCAAATAGTCCCAGTTTCATTGTCTTTGAATGAACAACTAGGTCATGGTCATAACTGCTATGAATCCATGTTTCACATTAATAAAACAAATTTCATGTCAAAGCCATCGAATGTGAATGCATTAATATTTAAGCACTGAGCATTGTTTCCATGACATTGAACATTATTTAGATAATGATAAGTATTATAAACTTCTAAGGTCCATATCACCTTTTATAGGACTAAAAAAGTCTTACCGTAATTGAGTACTTGATCAAGACTGTTCAAAAAACTAAGTGTTTAGGTTGATTTATAGGCTAACTCAGGTTCTCTGGGTTACTTTACTTATTAAAAATGATAAAGGTGAATTAATTTGTCTTTGAAAACCCAAGTTATACCATTTAGATTAAATCAGAATTATGAAATGACTTTATTTCTCAAAATCATAAAAACTAAGTAAAGAAGATTTGTAAACCCGTAATACACTAATTAGAACAATCTTGGGTTTTGAAGTTACATTACTTCATTTTCTTAAATTATAAGTTAAAACATTAAAGGTTTATAATCCCAAAGTCTTCATAAGCTAGAATAAATCAACATTATGGAGTTACTTGAATTCATAGACTAAGTGAAGTAATTCATGAAACCTGATAGTCGACAAACATCATTTACTTTTGTGTTTGAATTTTTTTTTGAGTATATGGCCTTAGATAATAGTGCACAACATTTTTAATTCATGCATGGTGAAGATAGGCCAATCCATGTGCCACTCCAACTGCTATATTTAATCTATGCTTCCAACCTAATATGTGATGTAACATTAAAATGTCCAGGCTATGTTTAGGCATAAATTTGGAGATAATTATCATTTCCTCATCATTGAATGATTAACCCATAATTTTCATTACATTTTGGTGATGAAGTTGTCCACAAA
Organism: Torreya grandis; assembly: GCA_037957365.1. NCBI lineage: Eukaryota > Viridiplantae > Streptophyta > Pinopsida > Cupressales > Taxaceae > Torreya > Torreya grandis. The sequence goes on from JARHVA010009291.1 coordinate 45,424, forward strand.
TATGGAGTTCTGCTAATAAATGGTCTTTGGATTGATGGGTCATGTAATTTTATCCATTTCAAAGGAAGAATTCATCCACTAGGGAGGATTCCTTTGTAAATTGTTCCAAATCGACCTTTTCCAATTATTATTTGGTCACTAAAATAGGTAGGTGCTTGAATTAATTTTTTTTCTATTAATCTCAAATATGGATCCAAAATTCTTAGAATATTGTGCTCTCAAACTCGAAAAGTAAATGCCTAGATATTCGGTTGATGTACCAAGTGAATATAGAAGAAGATAATAAGAGATGATATTAACATAATTATATTAATAATGGGAATAATAAGATAATTTATATGGACAAGATATAGTGTCCATGGTATAATAATGGATAAAATTAGGGTGACAAAATAACCACTTACTAATCTATGCATCGGGTATTTACAAAAATTTCATTTGGCTTTTAAGAACCTTTTCGTAGCTTCAACAACTACCATAAAAGAGCCATCTTATTTAGAAATTAATTCTCACTTTAGGTCAAAAATATAAATGGAACCCATGATAAATTAGAGAGAGCACCTTTTAGACATACATAAAAATTGGCAAAATTATAAGAAAACTCAACATCAATGAAACTTCTAGAAAACAAGCCAAATTTTCAACTAAAAATTATAACCTACAATACCCATCTTCATCCATAATATTTGGCATTAGTTCATCTTGGAATCCATAAGATGTGCAAATGAAAAGACCTGATTTACCAAAATAAGATCATCCAGTGTCTTCTATGCCTAAAAACATGAAAAAACATAATGCACAGTTGTTGGATAGCAAGTGAAGTAATGTAACTTCCAAACCCAAGATTATTATAATTAGAGTTTTAAGGGTTTACAAATCTAATTTACTCATATTTTATGATTTTGAGAAGTAAATTCATTTCACAATTTCTATTTGATATGGATGGTGTAACCTAGGTTTACGAAGATAACTTACTTCAGCTTTGTTATTTTGAATAGGTAAAGTAACCTAGAGAACCCGAGTTGGCCTAAAAATGAGCCAAAAAAAATATTATTATTGTATGCATGTATTTTTTTAATAAAAAATATGATAATGATGATAAAACACCAATGGAATTTACAATAATTAGATGCACAATATTTTATAACATTAGAGATGGATAAATATCTGAGTTCTATGTGAAACATGACATTAAAGATGGGTAAATATCAATATATTTGGCCAAAGAAATTAAGAAATGAACTTAAATTTTACCAAGATTTATAATATTTGGTTGTAATTTAGATATAATCATAAAAAAATTACTTTTAGGACAGCTATTGGCAAAGGAATTTAATAAGTTTGGAATATCTAAAGTTTTTTCCTTGATCTTTTAAGCATAAATATGGGACATTTAATTAAATGAATTTGTATCTTTTAAATCCATGTATATAATTTAAATTTTCATGAAAGTGTTATATTTTGACATCGTGCTATTATTTATGGTTGTTCACAAAATAGGGGACTGTCAAAACACATAGGAAGGAAAAGGCATGCGTGTTTCAGGGGCTATCAAGAATTTGTTAAATATTCAAAAAAATTATAAAAACCACAAACATTCACATGAAAAGTGCCAAAAATATATAAATAACCATCAACATTTAAATACATAAAAAGAATTTTCATCCTTCATGTATACAATCAAAGGCAACTTGCTTCTGAGTTCTATGTGAAACAGGACACCCAAGATGTGCAAATATAAATATATTTGGCCAAATAAATTAAGAAATGAAATTAAATTTTACCTAATTTAATATTATTTGGTTGGAAATTGAGATACAATCATAAACAAAACATTACTTTTAGGATAGATATTGGCAAAGGAATTTAGTAGTTCAGAATATCTGAAGGTTTTGCCTCGATCTTTTAAGCACAAATATGGGACATTTGATTAAATGAATTTGTATATTTTTAATCCATATATATAATATAGAGTTACATGAAAGTTTTGTATTTTACATCCTTCTATTATTTATGGTTGTTCACAAAATAGGGGATTGTCAAAACACATTGGAAGGAAAAGGCATGAGTGTTTCAGGGGCTATCAAGAATTTGTTAAATATTCATAAAATTTATAAAAACCATAAACATTCACATCAAAAGTGCTAAAAATATATAAATAAGCATCAACATTTAAATACATAAAAATAATTTACATCCTTCATGTAGAAAATCAAAGGCATTTTACTTCACCTGATACTAAGACACATTATTTATAGAAAAATGAAGAAAGAAAAAAAAACTTTGTAAGACTAAAATGAAGTCTGTTATCTTAATAAAATTTCTTCATAGATCAAAAACCTACATTTTTTGTTAAGTTCTCCTATAGTGGCAATTTTTATCAATAAAGTCCTAAAAAAATTGCCACTGCTTAAAAAATGCACCCAATCAAAAAACCATTCACAACAATAAAAATACAAAAAATCATAATATCAAAAAGCTAAAAAATGTCCTCAAAGATAATCAAACTTATCTTGATATATATGAAAGAATAAATGGGAGATTGTGTTTATCTTCTCAAAGTTGTTATGTTGATTGAAAGCCATAGTTCAATGTAGCTTCTACACTAATTCATTTCAATGTCTCACTCTTCATATTACCATCACATTTTTTCATCTCCAATCAATCAAAACTTAGAATAAGAAATTCAACTAGTTCTTTGAATGGAAATCAAGGATGAAAGGAGAGACATGTTGTCTAGCCCTACAAAATCCTCAATGAGCAGCATGACAACAATAAGGAGGCTAAAAGAAATGGGTTTTTGGGATCACAAGCTCTCATTACAGGGAAATGGGTCGATGCTTATGATGGAAATACTTTTCTAGTGAGTACTTTTATACTTAATTTTACTATTTATTGATCTCTTTAATAATACCCATAAAATCTGAACTATTGGGTCTATTGTCCCAACTATTTCCCTAGACCAGTTAAACAATTTTGGGCTACCTTGTTAATTTTTATGAAATTATAGTTTTAATTTATTGTTTAATATCAATTTATAATCTGAATTATTGGGCGTGTTATCCAAATTATTTCCTTAAATCAATCAAATAATTATTGGGCCACCTTATTATTTTTTATGAAAATTTATTTTTTTCTTGTTGATTAGTTTTTAGATGTTTTTTTATTTTGATTCGAAAAATTATTTTTGTAACTTTTGAAAACTCCATAAATAGGCTACCATATTTATATCTATAGCATGATAGGCTCTCATGTCTACTAAAGACCATGCCTAACTAAGCTATGTTAGATAATTACCTTATCATATAGGGCACAAAAACTAACAATTACAACACTTAGCATCCACTAAATATGGAAAGTATGGAAAGAAAATTAGTCTAAAGACCATAGTAACCACAAAGACAATCAAATCTTCAATCCTTGCTACATTTTTTTCAATTTTGCTTCATATTGGCCTGCTTCCCCTATGTTTGAAGATTGATCAATATCCACACTCTTCTGACGCCTTCATCTACCTTCACCTGATTCCCCAGACTCAAAATTGCATGCTACTTTTGATAATTTTGATTGCTTTCACCCTTGATCCCCCCATTATTCTATCCAATATGTGTGTAAAGTTATCGAGCTATTGACATAAAAGCTGAAATCAAAAGGTTAAAGAACATCTTCCCCTAGAATAAAATCCCTCATCAATTTCACATAATCCATTAGTTAAAATAATATTCCTTCCAATTTATTGAGAGTTTGTCAACACTAGACCTTTACTCAATGCTTTCAAAATTGGTTCGTTCCTAGAAGGTACAATGTCTATGGTGTCCAATATTGTTTCCAAATCTAATCTAAATTCAGGCCTTATGCAGTGACAAGCCTAAGATTTGATTACATTCTTGTCTGGGATATAGGTCAGCAATTTAATTAAAAAAACATCACTTCAAAATTCACCCACTCCTCATATTGGACTCCAGTTAATCCATGCCTAGAATGAACTTAATTACCTACATCACCTCCCCAAACTAAATGATGAAATCAATCTTCAATCTATTCTATGTAACTGGGGTGAAGAAAGACATCTCCCTTTTTGTGTAGTAAAAGAATAAACATGGATTCGATTGTAGAATGCCAATAGAAAAGCTGAGATAGAGGAGAAAAATAGTGTGTATAATAGAAAAGAAATGCAAACCTTTCTCTTCACACTAATATTCCCTCAATTGATATATCCATTTAAGCCTTGTTGACCAATTTTTTGCTCACAGGCCAAAATTGTTCACCTTCTTTCTTCACCATTCGAAGGCAGTTGTTCCAGGGTGCACAAGTTTATGCCAGTGTTTCTCTGTTTGGTTTGGCCTAAGTTTAACAAGTCCGGTTCAATATTGGCTCATTAACTTTATAAGGAATTTGGGCCGCTTAAAAAAAACAATGCAGAAAAGCCCTAGCAAAATTCTTGCAGACTTTTGTCTACAGGAAATTCCCGCGGACAATTTGTCCGTGGAAATTCAAGCGGAAAGCCACAGTCAAGGTGCCGAAGGGAAAAACAGTGAAGGAAGATGCCCGTGAAGAAATAAAGAAGTGCCTAGATGCCATGTGGTGTTGGACCCAGCTGAGTCAGTGATGGACCCAATGACATTTTGAAGAGCCCGATGACGTCCCGATGGACGTCAAAATTAGGAGAACGGTTTATCCATTGGATCTCAAGCAATGACGCTCGAGAAGATGTCAATTTCAAGAGGATGGAATATCTGTTGATTTTCAAAGCTTGATGGCTGGGTGATCGTCAAATTTAGCAGAATAGAATGGCCTTTGTTTCCAATTGAGAAAGCATTGCTAAGGAGCCCAGAATGCAGCAACCTGCTGAAAGTTCACCCTTGGGGGCCGAACAAGCCAAAAAGAGACAAATTCAATAAAAGACAAGAGGATGCACACAAAATGAGCAAATAGATAAGTCCAAGTGGTGCCAATTTGAAGAAGTGACTCCAGTAGGTGAAATAGTTCCTTCGAATTGATCATGAGAAGATGCAACAGCTAAAGAATGTAACCAGTTTCTTCATTTTACATTTAATGGGTGGACAAACCACGTTTTGACATTAAAAATGCAAACTTTGAGCTGAACAAAGCACATGGCTCATTAATATTTCGAGCGGCTTGTTTCTTTTTGTGAATAGGTGAAATAGGCCACTTGTAATAAAAGAGCACCAAATGAGCCTCTTGGACTTTCATATATATTTGATACTTGTCATTTTTGTAAGGATATTTTTCACAATTTTTGTAAGGCATAGCCTTGCTAAAATTTCTGCTTGAATTTATAAAGATGTTTTACCTCTTCTTAGATGGATTTCTATGTATGATTATGAGTGTTTAAGTTGTGTCTAGTCATTGTCTTTTGATGTTCTCACAGGTTCAACACCAACACACTAGTTATCCACAAGGTGCCATTGTTCGTAGCTGACAAGAGAAGAGTTTTATTTGGAGATACATAATAGAGGATGTCATTTACAGTATGTATTTTGCAGCATCTTGGTGAGTCCCTATTTTTATGTTTTCATAAGAACCTCCCTGCCATTTTTCTTGCAGCCCGGTCTTCTTGCCAAGTCTGAGTGTATCTTTATTGTCTTTGTCTGATTCTGAGAGTGGGTGTGAGAAGGTCATCTTGTTTTGGTGTATCACCTCCTTAGAGTAGTTTGTTTTCCTGTATCTTTCTTCCCTTTTCATCCCCCAGTTTATATAGCACATATATATATATAGATATATATATATATATATATATATATATTCACTTGCTGAAACAAACATGATACATCAAAGGGAGCTAGCCCTTATCTAGAGACTCTCCTCTCCTACTTCACCGTCCCACAAGCAAGAGAGGAGTTTCCATGTTGCGAGGAAAGGGCAGGAACTTGTTTTCCTGCCATTGGGTGCACTTTTTTCCATCAACAGTTCTAGCATGCCTAGTGGGACGCACAGTTTGATAACTCAGAAAGGTTTTAAGATTGATGTTGGTCCTGTCATAGCAAATTTCAAGTTTTCTAGCATCTAGCGACTCCACTAGTAAGAGTTTCAGTTCTCTAATTAAGACCAGTTGTTTAACTTTCTATGCCTAAAGTCACCACAAGGTCTGCCTCAAGAGGGGTTCCTTTCGAATTCATTGAATTACCTTTCAATTCTGTTAAAAGACTATGATTTAGGAGAACTCATCCTTATCCAACAAGCAATCCTCCTAGGCTTGTTATAAGAGACACAACCACAGCAGAACCTCAGTTATAGCTAGTCCCAACCATGGCTTTGCCATTCACAACTTTTCGTGGTGAGAGCCCCTTGAATCTCCCACACTATGACCCAATCCCATGAACAACTCTGAAAAATGTGCCTTATTTCGATTGAATGGGGCCCATTACAGTCATTGAGCATATTAAGAATATTGCTAACCTCTGTAATATCCATAATGTAATAGAAGAAAATATTGCCATCAAATTGCTAGCATTGTCTCTGAAAGGCAAAGCTCTTGACTGGTACGGGACCTTGCCTGTGAACTCAATATATTCTTGGAATGAATTAGGTATTCAGTTGATAGATTGTTTTGGGGAAAAAAGTGACGACCTCTCACTTGCTGAGTAGCTAACAACCATAAAGAGAGCTCCACACGAGTATATGCAAGACTTCAACATGCGATTTCAAAAGACTTGGGATAGAATTCCCATCCTGGTAAGGCTGACTCCCAGCTACACTTTCTTATACTATTTGAAAGCATTAAATAATGACATTGCAGTGATGATACAATCTATGGGAGGGCATATATTTCCTGCTGCTTATGACGTTGCCATAGCAGCTGAAAATTGCTTAGTTCAGGCTGAGAAGATCACCCCTAGGCCTCACATGCCACTTTTCCCAAACATGCTGCCCCCAGCTTAGACTGTTGCTCCCACATTGGCTCCTCCACCTACCATCAAAAAACCAGCTATTGTTCTGTCAAGTGAGCTTCATGAGGTTAAGAGTATGTTGTAGATCATGTCCAACGAATTTGTTGCCATTAAAAGGCAGCAAGCTCAAGGCAACATATCAAATCAAGGGTACCAAAATTATGGTCAAGACCCTAGACCCCCTTTACAGAATTATGATCAAGGTTAGGGGTAGCTCACTACAACTAGGCCATTTCAAAATTACAACACCGGTCCCTCCTCGTCATCTAAGGCCATAGTGTTTGTTCAGAATAATCTTGTACAAGAGCAGCCTAGCTGTTCGACCATGGGATATGGTCAAGAACATGCTGTTCACACAAATGAGATGGTGAATTATTTCTAGAATATAGAGAATCAGGCTACCGCTCATTCCCAATTTTTTGAGGCTCTAGCTCAACCCAACACAAGTAGCAATCAGGCCCAGCTGGATTTTGCTCTTATGAATCACCTAGAGGGCAAGTTTTGTGCAATCAATCATGGGGGTGCTGCAGACAATCAAGATGATTGTGTTGCACCTATAGGGTGAGTTTTGTGCAATCAATCATGGGGGTGCTGCAGACAATCAGGATGATTGTGTTGGAGCCAACACAAGATTTAAGAGAAGAGCAGTGGGAGAAGTGCAGGATACCACTCAAGTGGCAGCAACACCTCCTCCATCACATTAATTCCAAAAGGCCCCAAATTTCAAACATCCACTTGCACCTTTAGCGCCTCAGCCTATAGCTACAGTTGGGATCAGCGCAAAAGAAAACATGAAGGGAAGCAGTCCCCAAGTCAATATAGTGGACTAGATGAAGAAGTTGCATGTGAGCATCTCTTTATGGGATTCATTATCTTTTCCAGGATAGAAAGACATATTGAAGAAAGAATTGCATGCACTGTATCAGCAAGTTGTTCCAGCAAACATTGATAATGTCTTTATGACAAATGAACAACCTTCCACTCTAGAGCAGGTAAAGAAGGAAGAGAAGACTCCCCCTTTCTACGTATCCTTGATCATTGGGGACTTCTTGGTACACAACTGCATAATTGACAGTGGGGCTAGTACATCAGTAATGCCTAAGTGCATTGCTGATAAGATGGGATTGAAGTATGAAGAAATGAAAAAGGGAGTCCTACAGCTAGATGGGACACCTGCAAAAATAGTCAAAATTTTGAAGGGTTTAGACTTGACATTACATGCTTTCCCAACCTTCTCAATTCCCCATGATATTATAGTAGCAAATGTTCCTCTGTTTTTTGTAATATGCCTATCCAGGGACTTCACGTCCAAAATAGGTGGCTATCTAGCAGTGAATTGGTCATATCTAGTTTTCACAACCAAGTATGGGACTAAGGTAAAAATTGAGTTTGAGCCACTCTAAAAGGACCATCTAGAACCATACACTCTCAAGGCAGTAAATGTTAGTTACACAATCCTCGACCTAGAAGAGTCCCAGACAAACCAAGCTCCGTCCTCTGCTCTTGAAGAAGTCACAGACCTACTCTTGGATGAATGGGGAAATGATAACTTCGAACATGATCCATACAATTTTATAGAGGAGACAGACCTTAGAGTCTATTGCATGCATGAAGAAGGTGCCTTCATGCTGAATTTGATGAAGGCAGAACAAGAGGACCTTGGCCTATGGCAGCTATATTTTGACGATTCCAAAAGTAGGCTGGGCACTGCAGGTGGGGCGATGCTGGTCTCCCCTTCAAAGGAAAGGTACTTTTCAGCTTTTTGGTTCCATTTCTCTTGCACAAGTAATATTGTAGAATATGAGTCTTTGATCCATGGGCTCAAATGGGCAAGAAGAAGAGGGATTAAGGAGTTACAGATCTTGGGGGACAGTGAGCTAATTGTGAATCAGGTGAAGGGCAGAATCTAACAAAGAACTCCTTGCCTTCAACATTGCCTCGATTCCCAAGGAATAGAACAAACACGCAGATAGGCTGGCAACAATTGGTGCTCAGTTTGACGTTTCAAAGGAAATAAGCTGAGATTGTGGTTCGTGCCACTTGAAAGTGGTAGTTCGACCCTCTATCCCAGACAACATTACAAATTGGCAAGTTTTTGAGGGTGACCAGTAGATAGCTTTCTTCCTACAGGAAGAAGCTGAGTTTGCAATACACAACCAGGTGAAGTTGCAGCAACAATATGGAAATTAGATTGTTCAGTTGAAGAACAATAAACTCCCTAAAGGTCTGGTCACACTTGAAAGCATTTTCAACGAAGATGACCAACTAAGAAATGACAAGGCACACCTCACAACCAAAGAGGAGAATTAAAAAAGGGTTAAAATCTTCAAGGATAAGCTGCTGGCACTTGGCAAGGTCTACACCATTCAAGAAAGGCAAGCTTTTATTCTGTTGTGTCAAGAGTTCACTGATGTGTTTGCATGGGATTATAGTGACTTGAAGGGCTTCGACCCAAGACTTGCCCAGCACACCATTGAATTAGAAGAAGGTGCCAGACCAGTCACACAAAAGCAAAGCCCTGTCAATCCTACGATTGAGCCCCTCATGCAAAGAGAATTGGCCAAATTGATTGAGTCTAGAATTATATTTCCAATCAAACATTCCTCGTGGCTGGCCAACCTTGTTCCTGTTAGAAATAAAAATGGGGAGATCAGGCTGTGTGTCGACTTCAAAGACCTTAATAAAGTCTCTCTAAAAGATCATTATCCCCTTCCAAGCATGGAATGGATTATTTAGAAATTAATTGGTAGCAAGTGTTTCTCCTTCTTAGATGGCTATTTAGGGTATAATCAGATTCTAGTGCAAGGCTGTGACCAATATAAAACAACCTTCACCACCAAATGGGGAACGTTTGCCTACAAGATGATGCCATTCGGGCTATCCAATGCTGGTGCTACTTTTCAACGAGCCATGGACATGGCCATATTTTGATGGCTTGATAAATAATAACATGCTGGTATACCTTGATGATATAATGACATTCTCCAAGGAGGCGAGCCAGCACATAAAACACCTCAGGCATATTTTTAAGAGGTGTAGGAAATTTGGCATCTCTCTTAATCCAAAGAAATGTGTGTTTGTTGTTCATGAGGGGAAACTTCTTGGCCACATCGTGTCCAAGGAGGGCTAGTTCATTGACCCCAAGAGAGTTCACTCCATTCTGGAGATGTCCTTACCAAAGCACAAGAAAGGCCTATAGAGTTTCTTTAGCAGGATAAATTTTACTCAGAGATTCATTCTGAATTTTGCTGAGATAGTTAATCCCCTGACCTCTATGTTAAAGAAAGGTGGAGAATCCAAGTGGACAACGCAAAGAAGGGACAACTTTGAAGCCATCAAGCAGGATTTAGCCTAGGCGCCTGCTCTGATCAGTCTTGACTTCAGTAAAGACTTCAACCTCTATACATTCAGCAATGAAGAAGTGATATCCACCATTCTTACCCAAAAAAATGGTGATGACCTCGAGCAACCACTCACCTTCTTCAGCCAGGGGTTAGAGGACTTCAAAGTCAGGTACACATATGTAGAAAAGAAAGTCCTGGTAGTAGTGCAGACCCTGAAAAAATTTAGGTATATGTTGTCTAACAACAGGATTCATCTTATGGTCCCACATCCTAGTGTCAAGGATTTCTTGACCAATTGAGATTTAAATGAGAAAAGGGCAGGATGGATCACCAAAGTGATGGAGTACGATGTAAACATTAAAATCACCAAGCTGGTGAGGGGCAGAGGCATGTGCGAACAACTGGCTGCAAGTTTCAAACAAAAGCAAAAAATAGCTTGCTCATCCATGATATAGCCACTACAGAAGAACCAACTGTCATAAATGATTGGATGCTAGACATAAAGCATTTCCTTCTCACAGGTGAGTGTCCATAGGGTCTTGATAAGACCAGAAGAAGGTATTTTAAACTACAGTCCCTTCCTGATGTTCTGGTTGATGAAGTATTGTTTAGGAAGGATCTCTCTAGGGTTTTTATAAGATGCATTGGCCCCAGTCAGGCTGATAAGGTACTGGCCAAGTTTCATGATGGGCCAGCTAGTGGCCATTTCACTCCTAGAGCTACGACAGCAAAGATAATGAGAGCTAGCTATTTTTGGCCTACTCTTTTCAAGGACACCTATGCCTGGGTAATAAAGTGCCAGAAGTATGCACTTTTTGATGTAAAATAGTGATTAGTTTCCATGCCTCTATAGCCCATTCAAATTGAGCAACCATTCATGCAGTGGGGCCTGGATTTAATAGGGATGATCAATCCTCCCTCCAGTGTTGGGCACAAGTGGGTGCTGACTGCCATGGATTATTTCACTAGATGGGTGGAGGCCACTGCTTTGAAAGAGGTGAATGAAAGTGTAGTCTTAGAGTTTTATGAAGATCTGGTAACAAGATTTGGGGTCCCAGCCACCATAATCTCAGATAACACCTTGGATTTTTTGGGAATCAAAACTAGTGAATGGGTGCTAAAGTATGGCATATACCTCAGCACTTCATCAAACTATTATCCACAGGGGAATGGGCTAGCTGAGTCCACCAACAAAAATTTGATCAAAATTATAAAGAGGACTTGGAATGCCAAGCTAAAGACAGCTCTATGGGCCGATCGAATTACTCCGAAGAGAGTAATCAAAAATTCTCCATATACGCTCGTGTATGGAAGGGAAGCTAGGCTTCCCATCTCGCTTGAATTACCAGCATTGGATCTCTCCCACCAACTACAACTAGAAGAAGGAACCAGCATGGAGGTTAGGTTATGTGAGCTAATGGAGCTCCAAGAGGTAAGGGATCGGGCTATGGCTTCTCTGACAAGTCACCAACAACAAGTAAAAAGGCACTTCGATAAGAAGTCTTTGTCAAGAGATTTTTTTGAAGGAGACATTGTCATGAAATGGGACGAAGATCGAGCTAAGCCCAAAAAACATGTAAAATTTGACACCCTATGGAGCGGTCCTTACATGATTACTCAGTGCAAGCAGTATAATGCATTCCAACTTTCTAGGTTGGATGATGAAGAACTGCGTATCCCTGTCAATGGGATACATCTAAAGCGTTGCCACTAATTTTTGGGTTTGCCTGTACATATTTTCCCTTATTTTATTTCCTATTATTCCCTAAGTGTTGTTGCATAGGTAATAGTTTTCTTAGTCTTGCATGTGTTTTCCTTTCATGGAGGTAGATCTGCGTGGTTGGTTCTAAGTTTTGACAGAGGTATTGCTGGTTCTCAAAGTTACTATCTAAGTCCATGCCCAATGGATTTTCAAGGCAGGTAGATTCTAAGCATGGCAGGCATGCTTCCCCTGTGAGTCGCCATCTGTTGACCAATTTTTACTCACAGGCCAAAATTGTTCACCTTCTTTCTTCACCATTTGAAGGCATTTGTTCCAGGGTGCACAAGTTTATGTCAGTGTTTCTCTGTTTGGTTCAGCCTAAGTTCAACAAGTTCGGTTCAATATTGGTTCATCGGCTTTTTAAGGAATTCGGGCCGCTTCAAAAAAAACAATGCAAAAAAGCCCCGACAAAATTCTCGCAGACTTTTGTCCACGGGAAATTCCTGTGGACAATTTCTCCACAGAAATTCAAGTGGAAAGCCACAGTCAAGGTGCCAAAGGGAAAAACAGCGAAGGAAGATGCCCGTGAATAAATAAGGAAGTGCTCGGATGCCACGTGGCGTTGAACCCGGCTAAGTCAGTGATGGACCCGATGACATTTTGAAGAGCTCGATGACGTCCCGGTGGACGTCAAAATTACCAGAACAATTTAGCCGCTGGATCTCAAGCGATGACGCTCGAGAAGCCGTCAATTTCAAGAGGATGGAATATTCACTGATTTTCAAAGCTTGACGGCCGGGTGAGCGTCAAATTTAGCAGAATAGAATGGCCTTTGTTTCCAATTGAGAAAGCATTGTCAAGGAGCCCAAAATGTAGCAACCTACTGAAAGTTCACCCCTAGGGGCCGAAAAAGCCAGATAGAGACAAATTTGATAAAAGATAAGAGGACGCACATGGAACGAGCAAACAGTTAAGTCCAAGCAGCGCCAATTTGAAGAAGTGACTCCAGTAGGTGAAATAGTTCCTTCGAATTGATCATGAGAAGATGCAACAGCTAAAGAATGTAACCGGTTTCTTCATTTTACATTTAATGGGTGGACAAACTGCGTTTTGACATTAAAAATGCGGACTTCAAGCAGAACAAAGCACACGGCTCATTAATATTTTGAGCGGCTTGTTTCTTTTCATGAACAGGCAAAATAGGCCACTTGTAACAAAAAAGCGCCAAATGAGCCTCTTGGACTTTCATATATATTTGATACTTGTCATTTTTGTAAGGATCTTGTTCACAATTTTTGTAAGGCGCAGCCTTGCTAAAATTTCTGCCTGAATTTATAAATACGGTTTTACCTCTTCTTGGATGGATTTCTATGTATGATTTTGAGTGTTTGAGTTGTGTCTAGTCATTATCTTTTGATGCTCTCACAGGTTCAGCACCAACACACCAGTTATCCACAAGGCGCCATTGTCCGCAGCTGACAGGAGAAGAGTTTCATTTGGAGATACATAACAAAGGAAGTCATTTACAGTATGTATTTTGCCGCATCTTGGTGAGTCCTTATTTCTGTGTTTTCATAAGAACCTCCCTGCCATTTTTCTTACAGCCTAGTCTTCTTGCCAAGTTTTAGTGTATCTTTGTTGTCTTTGTCTGATTCTGAGAGTGGGTGTGAGAAAGTCATCTTGTTTTGGTGTATCACCTCCTTAGAGTAGTTTGTTTCCCTGTATCTTTCTTCCCTTTTCATCCCCCCAGTTTATATATATATATATACCTGTATGTATTTGTACTTGCTGAAACAAACATGATACATCAAAGGGAGCTAGCCCTTATCTAGAGACTCTCCTCTCCTGCTTCACCATCCCACAGGTGAGAGAGGAGTTTCCATGTTGCAAGGAAAGGGCAGGAACTTGTTTTCCTGCCATTGGGTGCACTTTCTTGTGTCAACAAGCCTATATTCAATTTGGAACATGTCATCAACCGTGAATGTTTGCTCATGGATTAGTGATTGCGAATTAAAATCTTATGTTATCTCCACTATTTTTTAGCCACTTTTCAAATAGCTAATCATGTCCATGGACATAGAAATTTTGAGTTTCTTCATGGATGGCATTGGGCATCTCCTGAATCTCCACTTGGTTGTCACTGTCCCTTCTGACAATATTCCCTTTCTGTAATTTTCTACCCTCCTACCATTCCATTTGCATGACTGAAAATCTTAGTGTTGAACATAGAGCTCATACAAAATCGATATGACATAGTTTTTTAATGAGAATCTTATGAATAAATGAACCATGTAAAACCCTCCACAAAATAAATGGTAGTGGTGGCAAAAATAGACGCAATAAAGAGCATAATGAGAAGTACCATCCATGCCAATTTGTGCAAAGGAAGCTCAACATATTCTCATGTCCTTACTAGCTAGTGAATTTTAATAGGGTGAGGATAGGGCTCATGATTATCAATTAAATCATGTGGTAAGCCATATCCTTCACGTGATAGTGCATTTAATGAATTTTAAGAGACAGGATTAGTGTTGAAAGTCTCAAGGCATATTTCAAGTCTAAATTAATGGAAGAAGAGGATATTGTCCATCCTATAATGTTATTTATAGGTGCAATGTGATAATTTGTGTATGTATATTGGAATTTGGGAAAGAAACTGTTTTAGTTTTAGTTTCCACATAAAAATTAGAGGACAATGCATTTATTTTAGTTATTGTTGATGATGTCAATGCTCTTTCCCTAAATAACATATAAACAATGTTGACCAATCACAATAGAGATAAATGCCTTTTTCATGATTTTTGTTAAAAAATGCACAACTTGACTATTGTAAAATTGTAAATTTTTCCATACACAAAAAACAACAAATTTTGATTGGTCCAGAGAGCAAACTTTAATCGATGGTTAAATAAAATTGAATGCTTTAGTATACCCTTTCAGACTAGTAAAGTATGACAAAATAAAATATAACAAAGTTGATGGAAAGTCTATAAAGACAACAACGTAGGGAATGGGAAATAGATAAAGTCAAAATTCAATATTACGCGGAATATTTGTTGGCAAAGACAATGTAAGACACACTGACGCCCTTTTTCCATGAAATCGGTCCGTAACCCCACATAGCTTCAATTTTTTAATTAAAAGAAGGGATGCATATTTTTTTTTGCTTTGTATTTACCTTTAAAAATATTAATGTATAAAAATTTGAGATGTCTGTTTGTTTGTTTTTTTAAAATGACACATTCTGATTTAAGAAAATTTTAAATAGTAAACTAGTTTTTGTAAATATAAAATGGTAAATTAAATTGTATAAAAAAAAATAATAAATTAAATAATATTAATGATTAATTTAATAAATCTATTTACATTTAATTAATTTTTTTTTAATAATATATTTATTAATCCTAACTAATTCTTTAATACAAATATTGTTTAATATTAATCAATACTTACATACTCAGAATAAACCATGCATGATAACAAAAATATTTCAGATTAAGATTAAGATTGGATAGTATATTAGGAAAGAATAAATAATAGGATAGTATAGTAGGAAAGAATAAATAATTTTGTGCTGTTCTGTTCTGTTAGGGTGTTGATCATAATCAAAGAAGAGATGCAGTCAACAGTATGGTGAATGAAGCAAGTGCAGGTGCAGTCCATCAATTGTAGCAGAAATCGCTGAGCTCAGGAGCATACGCTCGCCGTATGATAAGCTTGTTCATATCCAAAAACAAATAAATATCTTATAAACATGGATATAATCAGATTCAATTATACAAAAATAAAAATACTAGATAAAAATAATTGTTCATAATAATAAACTAATCAAACCAATAATTTCAAACATGAATGTATAATATTAATTGTATAAATAAATCGATAAATATCACCAAAGTCACTGATCAAAAAAATTTAAACTTTACATTAATTTTTTTTTTTAAATGTTAATAATCAGCAAATAAACTCAGTTTCAAACATGTATTATTGAATGTACTACATATGTAAATATTCGAAATAAAGATGAAAACAGTTTGATTTACTGATCAAGTTTCATAATAAAAAATATGATATTAAAAAGATCAGAAAAATTCTTAATATTTTAAACTGCGCTATCTAATAGATGTCATTAAAATATTTCATTTCATTCAATAATTAATTAATAGTTAAAAATTATATATATTAAAAATTATACTAAAATCCATAATTGAATAAAAAATTGTAATCTGTTATTATTATGATCTTTTTACACATAATTTTAATATTTTGATTGATAATAATAATAATAATTATTATTATTATTATTTTTCCAAATCCAGTGAAAAGCAGTTTATTGGCATTATAAGTTAAAAAAAAAATGTTTGATAGGGATGAGCCATAGTTGGAAGGTTGTCTCTTTCACCATGTCTTGATATACCACCGTATTCATTATTCCCGAAAGTGCAGAGTACCGTAGCAAGGATGTGAAAAGCGTAATCACCGGCACGTAGCAAGGATGTGAAAAGCGTAATCACCTGCTATACCGGTGACTTGTAGAGACGCCTCGCGTAATTATTACATCCTACAATCTAATTGCCTAATGGACTAGTTAGTGAATGTACGGGTGTCTGACCAATGCCGGTGCGTGTCGATCGACCTGACTGTTCGAAAGCCCGCCACTGGCAGGCCGGCGGCCGCCTAAAAGCAGTTATGAAAAAGTCCGTCGCCCGCCAAAGCAGTTATGCAACAGGCCGCCAAAGCGCTTATGCGATGGTAGGCCAACGAAAGTAAAGTTACCCTGGTCCCCAGTCCAGGGGTTAAATTTGGCAGCCATTTCAACGTTTTTGAGGTTTTTACTCGTAAAATACGGTTGCATTATATTTTTAACCGTATGAGGGGACGGGCAGAAAATTATACAAAATGTCATATTGACGTTCACAATAAAAATTTGACCGTTTTAAAATTATTAATAGGACTCTGAGGTTGGAGTGTGGGAGCGGGACATGTCACGAGTCACGACTCACAGTTATAGTCTCTCATGACCAAACCGTCGAAACACATCAATAAATGCATTGCAACTTGTGTCAATGCGATAGTGTCTGGATTCTGGATTCAAAAGCAAAATAAAATAAAATATGAGATCAAACCATATGAAACTTGCTCTTTGAAGTCTAAAGACAACATTATCATATGATTTCGAACCCATGCTGGTACGCGGACCCATGCTGGTACGTAGAGAAGGGGAAGTGAAATTACTGTGAAAAGTGGAAACATATACATAATGTCATTATCGTGCGGTGTAGGCACAGTTGTAAGCTTGTAAATTATAATTTATAATGCATTGTTTTTGGACTAGAGTCCAGAGTACCAGTTTACCAGACGATCCACAGCATTGACCATGATCCCCATTCCCCATATTTCCCATTGGTAAATCACGATGCGACGACAAAGACTTAATTTAGTCAGGACTCTAGGACTAGGAGTCAGAGAGGTTGAAGCGGAGTGAAGATGAGGCATTGAGGATCAAATAACATTAGCAAAGAAGCATGGGAAATCGAGATTATAGTTTACAATGCATCTGGGCGCAAATCAATGGATCTACCGTAGGGTGCCATTGCGATTGCCATTTGGTCGATTAAGTTGCCAGTGCCCAAATAGTGACAACAGGGTCATGTTTACAAGATGATTAAAATTTAACCGCTTCTGTTGTCATTCACCGCGGGTTGCTTGAGCCATGGAGTGAGTCCTGCGAATGGAAGAAGTCATTTTTGTCCTTCAAGAACATGGAGCCGAGCTGTAGTGGGAAGGTTAAGGCACTATCAGAGAAATTGGAATGATTCCAAGATCATATAAAATGATTTGGATAGACTGTAAAAAATCTAATTTTTTTTGTAGAGAACTATTTTGTAAGACAGTCAGCAACAATCTTGTTCTTATAAACAATAATTTTGATTGAAAGGTAAATATCCCAATTTATGTGTACGAAATAGGACCCCTTATAAAAATTTCAATGGTTTTTACATTTAGATTCTTTTATTGGCCATATTAGTTGTAGGTAGAATGGAGTCGAAGGAATGAGCAAGCCATAGTTTCATAGGCCACGGTTTAGGTGGACAACACTCTGGATGCTCACCAATACCATTGTGAACAAAAATAAGACTAAGAAAAACCAAAAGCTTCCGTTTTGTCTAACATTCAGTTGTCGTCTAGTCAGAGACCAAAGGCTTGCCCAGGTATTTGGTAGGGGAAAATGGTGTAGCCAATTCTGTCATCTAATGTCTATGCATGACATTTTTCCTAGGGTTCTGCATGAACCCATCCAATTAACTCATCAACCATTGAAAGCCCTGCTCCCTTTTATCTACTCATCTATGGAAGCTCACAATGACCATAACTCTGATCATTTCCCTCTTTCAAATAATCAGCTCTGCAATTTTCTAAGGGGTGTTTTGTACCATATCCAGCTTGAAATAAATTACTACACATCTAAGGATAAGGCAAAGCACTTGTAAACCATTCGGATACTACTTTTTTATATTCAGAAAAGGGTGGTGCTTGCTTTGAACCCAGCATAGCAGTGTTGCAAATGCTGTATTTTACATTGCAAGATGAAAAGCTCTGCTTCTGTGATTTTTTCATGGAGCATATTGAGCATGAAAAATTGTTAGAGTGCAATTTCAGAAACCTGGTCTTTGAAGGAGATCTTGGCAGAGGATACGTTGATGCAAAAGATCCTTACAAGATTGGAATTTCAATAGCCTTGGAAGGCACTGGAGTTCAAATTTAGGTACTCTATATTAAATTTAATAGACTATTTTGTTATGGGTGGAGCAAGTTTAATTTTTTTATATGTTTTTTCCCTAATAGTGTTAAGAAAATTTAGTAGTTTTTTTATGATAAAAATTTCATGGGTTTTTATTTATTTTTTATGTTGAGAAATTTTAAGGGGTGTATTTTGGGAATTATTTGTAAATAAGTGATTTATATTTTTACTAGTTTTAAAACCCTGAAAAAAATCATTCACACTTAAATCTTAAATTATTGAAGGAAATTTTCAGCGCTCACTAATTTATAATTTTTTTCTGCTGAAATGAAAATTTAAGGGTCTTATTTTAATAGAAAAGATTCATTTTATCCTACACATTGTTACAACTCCATTGGACCAACTTCATATTAAAAATAGGCGCCCAATCCCCTTCCATGACATAACATCCTTTGAGGCAATGTGTGTAGCCATAGTGAACATTCTTTCCTTGCAATATGAGCAATAACAAGATTTAACTCGTTTTTATATAAAAATTATGAAAATCAAAAATAAGAAATGGACGTTACGTACAAGGTGACATTAATTTTAAAACTGTCACAATTTTTTTTTGACGGGTAAGGGTGACCGTCAAATTTAACCCACTCCCCACCCCCGGCTTAGATCTTGGCGCCCTTAAAGTTCGTGTTCTGTCCGTATGTGCATAGCAGGCGAGGCCAACCTTTTCAGTGGCCTATTGAGAATTGAAGCCACGAAAATTGGGACACAGGGGGGATCCACTGTGTTTAATAATGTTTCCTTCCCTACAGAAAGGTCCGGACTCCATATGGTTCGGGTTGAGTGGTCTTTAAACTGAGACCGTGACTCAGTTTAGAGGGGACCCCAGGTAACGGGCAATGATACCAAATCACGAAAATAAAATACCTTTATAAAGGACAGGTTGAATTGTGGGGTTTCCCTTGTACATTTGTTCTTGCCCTGAAAGTTTTTAAAGTACGCCCAGACTCGAGAAAGATTTACTTGTGGCGTACGCGTCAATTTTTTAAATAAAGCAAAGTACATATTAAAATATATAGTGTCATAGGTTATAAGATTGACATGGGATCCCACTGATGCCGCATCACAACCAATGGAAGATATCATATACGAGGGTGAAGATCCATTGCTGTTGTGGGGCCCGCAACAGGGAATGTTATTTTGTGGATTTGATTAAGTTGATCTATTGATGCTTTTATAAATGGCATGCAAAACTGCAAAACCTAATATTGTATTCTATTATGTTCTGAAACTAAAAAAGTTAATTATATATTCTTGTTTGATAATTTGTATAGTAGCATTGAGAACAGAGTATTATCTTGGTTTGTATGTCATAAATTTTCATCAATTATTACGATCATGGTAGACATTATAAGACTCTGTGAAGAGTGATTTTTTTAATTAGAGTCATTATTTACCTTTTGAGAGGTGTTACAACATCTCCATTGAGATCTATCTAGAAATAAGAGATTTTTTATTTTTTAAAATTTTAACAACATATACTTCTATTACATTACATTACAAGAATTTAATTAGTGATCTGCATAGATTACTATAAATATGATAATTGTAAATAAGCATATGACATTATTCATCACTGATCACTATCATAATAAGAAACACATCATAATTGAATATAGAAGGTAGTTACGATCTAGCCACGTCTGGTATAAACATACAATCATTGCTGTCAATGTACAATAAGTAATTATAGCTCATCATGATAATATTTCAATAATAAATACAATACAATACAGTGTACATAAATATATAAGATACATGGCTCCATGGAGTATAAGTTCTATAGACTCTATTAGTTTTGGCAATCCCAAGTGTCATCTCCAAATGAGTACTACTGTGGGGAGGGAGAGCATTACCTTCATCCGGCATTATGATGATAGTAAGCTAGTGAAGTCTATTTCACTACTTACTCAATACCAGCAATGCAATATTTAATTAACATAAACATAACCAACATATTCATATAGATTATTTCACTACTTACTCGTACCAACAATGCAAAAATGTAATACCTAATATTATATTCTATTCTGTTCTGCGAATCTCTGGAATCAAAAACATCAAAAATTTGAATTTAAAAATTAAAAAAATTAACAATTCCCTAAAACAATGAAGACTCAACAAATTTTAAATTCATAGACATGGTGAAGTTTAAATTTTAGGGCTTCTCCAGAGTTTATTTAAGTAGATCCAAAACATTTATTCATAGAAAATATATAGATATTGAACATATATGATCAATTACGGAAATTAAAAAAGTTATTATATATTCTTGATTGATAATTTGTATAATAGCATTGAGAATAAAGTATTATCTTGGTTTGTATGTCATAAGTTTCAATCAATTATTATGGTCGTAGTATACATTACAAGAGTCTGTAAAGTTTGATTTTTTTATTGGAGTCATTATTTACATTTTTAGAGGTGTTACAATATAATGAATTTTTAAAAAGTAATTAATTTATTATGAAATGGTGGATTGAGTTTTTTTTAATTAAAAAATATGACTTGTGTAGAATATATATATCAAATTTATGCATTTTTTATTGCAAACTTTAAAAAAAATACTAATTCATAAACTAACAGTTGGTCCAAAGTTTCAAGTAACACCGGAAGGGATTGTTTAGTAGGAAGTGCAAAAGACTAACGATGAATGTAACATCTCCACTGGGATCTACATAGATATAAGTGATTTTTTTAAAATTTTAACAACATATACTTCTGTTATATTACACCACGAGAATCTAATTAGTGATCCACATAAATTACTATATGTATGATAAATGTAAATAAGCATGTGAAATTATTCATCACTGATCACTATCATCATAAGAAACACATCATAATTGAATATAGAAGGTAATTATAGATATCCAACCATGACTAGTACAAACATACAGTCATTACTATCAATATATAATAAGTAAGTAATTAGAAATAATCATGATAATATGTCAATAATAAATACAATATAATTTACATAAATATATAAGATACATGGCTCCACTAAGCATAAGTTCTCCAAAATCTTGTATATATGATGATCTCTAGTGTCATCTCCAAATAAGAACTATTATGGGGAGGGAGAACATCATTTGATTAGTAGTTATTTAAGATAATACTTCTAAGGCATATATACCAACCATCTTCAAGCCATGTGATATAAAGTAAAATTATTATACCCATTGTGAATACATTGAACATTCTCGTGTGTGTGTGTGTGTGGATATATTTATATATACATGCATGTGTCCATATTTAGATATACCTATAGATACATATGTATATCTATAGTTAATAGTTAATATATTAATTAGCGTATTAAATATGTTATATGGCTATAATTATAATACAATAATTTATAACATAATATAATTACTATATTATATTCATAGTTACGATTAATATAATATATTATTTAAATATTGAATATATTGATTATTATTATTTAGTATAAAAATTAATTATTATAATAATATATAATATATTAATCCCTTTTTAATTAATCTTTGGTAATAGAGTCAATGAAGAATAGTAGGTTAGGTGCCGCATGGGGACCCCTAGACCTAGTTGGTTTAAACTATATTTTAATGGATCTTGTAGAGGTAATCTTGGTGCATTCAGGGTAGAATGTGTGGTGAATTATTATAGTAGTTAATTTATTAGAGTGACTTCTATAAAAGAAATGGACAGTACTAATAATGAAATAGAAGCTCAAGCTCTTGTGGTAGCTCTAAAAATGGTGGTGGCATGTCAAGTGGATTATCTGGAGATTGAAGGGGATTCTCTAGTTATGACTCATGATTTGAAGAAGTATAATTTTAAATCCTAAAATATTAATAATATTCACATGAAAGTGCGGTCAGTTTTGAGTAATTTTAAAGTTTAGAAAGTTAGCCATTAGTATTAGGAGACTAATAAGGTGGAATTTTTTCTAGCCAACATAAGAATTGATGAAATAAAGGAAATACAGATTAATAATTGTAGAGAGAGGTGGAATTATTGTGTTGGGATTATATATATATATATATATATATATATATATATATATATATATATATATATATATATATATATATATATATATATATATATATATATATGCTGTGATATTTATTTAGCCTTGAACCACATGAGGATTTTGAAAGGTGAGTAATGTTTTAATCCATCATTACCTAGCATGAGGAAATGTAAATTCACCAAATAAATGTTTAATTGGTGTGAAGGGGTGGAAGCATTGTTCAAGGGAAATGGGGATATTTAATGCCCTATCACTATGTTGATCATGTTTTAAGTAATGGGCGTTTCCTTAATGAACAAGTGATGGTGGAATTGTTAGTTTGACTTATGGTTTTCAAAAGGGGCATGAAGAGGGAGATACGTTTCATGCAAAAGATATCTATGTGTCATTTGAAGCATGTTTAATGGGAACCATATTTAGATATTACATAGGTGATCAAACACATTTTGGGAGAGGAATTCCTTGGGCAAAGTCTTTGTATGAAAGTTAATTATAAGTTGGCTATTCTGTTCATACGTAATTTGCTAATTTCGGTCTCTAATAAGAACCAGGTTGTGGAGATGCTAGAGATATTTATATTACTAGAGCATAGGGTGAATTTGTCGTCAAAGGTGGAGATGGTTTATTCTAGGTTGTTTAAATATCTTCCTTTTTTAGGGCAAGATGATTTGGGTTTTATCCCCCTATCTTTTTTCAAGGCTTTAGAGGCTATATATGTTACCCTATTGAACCTAGTAGAAGAACTAGATCTATTGTGTTCTAATCAAATAGATATAAAGTACAAGTGTCATGTGATTATTCTCGATTTATTTGAACTCAAAGCCCCATCCCTAAGTTGAATTGATAGTAGGTTGCATATAATTCACCTAAGAGGATATCAACAGTGAAATTGTTGGCTCAAGGTCTTTATAAGCATATGTTCTCAGTCCCAAGGTGGGTTTAAAAGCATTAATAAAAAGAGGTTTCAGCACCGATCAGAACGAGTTGGATGGAGTTGGGATATTGTGCTATGCTACTAGTTTCTAGGGGTTTAGAGAAGGTTGTGACTAGTATGTCGGGTAGTATTCTGGATTAAGAGACTAAGGACAAGAAGTTGACCTGGGCAGAGTATAGTTTTGCTATGTTAGATAGTGAAATGGTATGTTTAAAATTAGGTGGAAAGTCACTTATGTTGCTAGAACAAATGGTAGGGGGGACACTGGTTCATTTAGTTTTCTATTTAGTTGGTGGGTTTAGTGATATGTAAGGCTAGGAATACTAATTTTTTAAAATTGATATATAAAATATGTTGGATCTTAACTAATACAATGAATATAGTTAAGTTTTTGGTATTTTTGTTTGGTTTCATTTTTTTAGTCACATCCCTTAACATAATTATTTTGTCAAACCAGATCAATAGTCTTTGATATCTAATCAATTTCATGTAGTGGTCTAGACAACACTAAAATATAATTATTTAATAATAAGTTATAAAATAATACAATGTGTGTGTGTGTGTAATATATAATATTTAACAAATATATAATATAATAAATTATTATATATTAATATTATAAAAACAATAATATTCTTGATATATTATATATAATATTTATAATATAATATAATTTTTTTAAAAACATTTAAAGCATAAAAAAATGATTTTGTATAACATTATAGTTTATTCTTTATAGTATAAAACTATATATATTATATTAAATAGTATATATATTTTTAAATATATTCAACAATAAAGAAAATTATTCAAGTAAATTAAACAATAAAATAATACACTTAAATTTCATCCGTTCCCATGACTTCCTTCATTGTGCAAATTGAATGTGTATGTTGGGAAAATATAGAGATGGATAGTTGTTTAGACACCTATTTAAATTTTAGCCAGATGATTTTAGGGTGAGGCATGATCTAAGTTGTATATCTCAAGTTTGGCCGATGAAGAATCACAACAACCTCAAAAATTCATTAGGTTTCTATGTTTGACACTTCCAAATATATCAATCTATCTTTCAACTAGCAATCCCATCTCAAATCATTTTTATAAATTTTCATGACTGCATACACAATATCGCCGTCTATGACTAGTTTGTAGATTGTGCCAAAGTCTCTAGAGCCTATTATATTAGCATCAACAAGCATTTCAATTCTCTTTATTATATCCTAAAATGTATATGGTAGATTCCCATGGAACATGACCATATTTGCATCTACTAATAAAAAGGAGTAAGAGTAAATTATTGTTGATCAAATGCTTAAATGCTTATAAACACATATCCTAGTAAATAAAATGCTCAATTGATTATCAACATAAATGCAAAGATATTGTTAATGTGTTTGTTTGAATAGTTTGTACTTATATTTTGATGAAGGTACTTCATATTTGTGTATCCTTTTTCAACTTGATTATTCTTATGAAAAAAGTAGAACCATAACAAGAACACAAGCCTTGATTATTTTAAGGAGATGAATCTAATATTTTTCATTTATTTATTTTCACCCTTTGTAAAAAGAAACCATGATTAAAAAAAAAAACAAAAATGACAATGTTTTCAACTAATTTAGGTCTCCAATGCTGGAAAATAATGTGTTTCCTAAGAGAATATAGGATAAATTACTATACACAAACATGTACAAAAGTCAAAATAAAATAGATGGGAAAAACCATTATTAAATTTATTGAGAATGAATGAACTTCAAAAGCAATAAAAATGAATGGAAAACATAGGGGTGCGTTCATACATAGCAATAACTCTTTTCTTCACCATGTGGGTGCATGCATACATAAAGATAAATCTTTTTTTCAAATTTAAATCCTAATGTCTATTTCTATGGGGGTGTGGGGATTTGTAGAGGCCTTTGTGTATAAGTTTGTAGAAAAGGTTGTGATGCTTTTGTGTATAAGATTGTAGAAAAGGTTATGATGAGAAAATATGTATAGTAGAGTGAAGTTTTTTTTGTGAATTGGAAGGTCTTTACAAGAGATCTATCTTTTACATCATCCACAACATCGCCTCGTAGGCCTTTCACTATGTTCACTTCACTTTCTCCCTCTAGTCAATATATCAATATGTCAAAGGAAGTTTTACATTGTTGTTTACTTTTTGCCCAAATATATATAAAAAAGATAACTCTACTTAATTTTGTAGAAAATGTTGTGAGGCTTTTGTGTATAACTTTGTAGAAAAGGTTGTGATGATGGAATATGTAAAGTACAATGAAGTTTTCTGTGTGAATTGGAATGTTTTAACCAACAATCTATCTTTTCCACGATCCAGTCAACATATCAAGATGTGAAGGAAGTTTTACATTGTTGTCTAGTTTTTTCTTAGTTATATATACAAAAGACAACTTTGCTTAATTTTTCTTAATATAAAAATAAGATAGGAAAAGAAAATATTTAATGGAGAATTGAATCATATTCAAGATACTATTGATCAAACCTAATCCAATTTTAATTACTATAATGTCTAGATATCTTCAATAACATGAACACATGCCATCTTTAAATACTACATTTGGTTTTCAATAATATTAATCTACCTACTAAGAGATTCAGAATGGCGCATTCTAATAAGATTGTTGACAACAATGATGATGAAACATGCCATGATCTTTCTTTCATGTGTAATGAAAGGTGACAAAGGATATCAAAAAGATACCAAGTCAAATCCTTGGAGGCATCATCCTAGTGTAACGTATCTAAATTGATAAATTAAGCATTTTTGGGGCCACTCTTATGTGTTTGGTCAACAGTACGTGTAGTCCATAATCACGTGTAGGACCTATTAATTTTTTGTAACATCTATTACTTAAAAATTAGGAAATATAATTTTATGAAAGAGAAGTTTAAAAAATAAATAATAAATATAATGGGTGATGTGTACGACACTTCATAATATTGAATTAATGGAAACTCTATAAAGTCAAAATTAAATATTAGTTAGAATATTTGGTGGCAGACACAATGTCAAACACACTATGCCCTTTTTCCATGATATCAGTCTGTAACCCCATATAACTTCAGTATTTTTTAATTAAAAGAAGGGATGGATTTTTTTTTCTTTTGGGCTTCTTATTTACTTTTAAAAATATTAATGTAGTGAATGATTGTTGGTTCAATCAGTGAATTTTTTTGGTTCACAAAGAGCTTATCAGGGATCAATTTTTGTTGTTAGCAAACTCTGACACGTGAAAAAGGATAAGGTCGAGATCGTATCCCAAACAACTTTAACAAAATGGATACCCCTCAATCCTTAACTCTTAACTAAAAATCACAACGTAAAAGAGTCACACACACATACACACACATATGAGAATTTATGATTTAAAAAAAAAAAAAAATTCTATTTGAGAAAATTTTAAATAGTAAACTATTTTTTGTTAGTATGAAATGATAAATTAAAAAAAAATCAATATATATATATATATATATATATATATATATATAAAATTTAAGATTTATTTTTTTATTTTTTTTAAATAAAATTTTATTCGAGAAAATTTTAAATAGTAAACTACTTTTTGTTAGTATGAAATTATATATATATATATATATATATATATATAGAGAGAGAGAGAGAGAGAGAGAATTTAAGATTTATTTTTTTATTATTTTTAAATAAAATTCTATTTGATAAAATTTTAAATAGTAAACTATTTTTTGTTAGTATGAAATGATAAATTAAAAAAAATCAATTAAAATATATATAAAAAAAATTGTATAAAAAAAAGTAATAAATTATATTATATTTTTAATAAATTTAATAAATTTATTTACATTTAATTAATTTTTATTGAATAAAATATTTGTTAATCATAACTAATTATTTAATTCAAATATTTTTTAATATTAATCAATACTTACATACTCACAAAATAAACTATGCAGGATAACAAAAAAATTTCAAATCAACCTCGAAATACATTTAATACAAATATTATTTAATATTAATCAATACTTACATACTCACAAAATAAACTATGCATGATAACAAAAATATTTCAGATCAACCTCATAATACATTTAAAGATTATTACAAATATTATTTAGAGGTGCTACCTATTAGGAAAGATAGACAATGATATCATTGTTATGTCATATTTATAAACTAATATTATAATATTATAAATATGAAATTTATTTAGTCTCTTAAACTGCTGTATTGTTAAAGTTTATCTCTATTTGACTGATTGCAACAAATAGTTCCATGTAATAAAGTAACGGAGAAATTTTCAAATCTCAAGCATTTGCTTTCTGTCCGTATCATCTGTACATTACCCTGCAGGAAGAGCAATTTCCTATCTTTTGCACTGACAGAAACTCCAAGGGAAAAAAATGATTGAAATGAAAACGTAATTGAAAGGAAAAACAAATCAAATCCGTTTCGATATCGCAGTTTCAAGTCAATAAACGCAGAAGCTGTGGTGAAGTTACAGCAATTGCGATGGCTGATTTTGTTTCGTGTTTTCTCCGCCCATGTTTTGCGTGTGTTACGGAAAAGTAAAGTCAGCGCCCATGTTTTAAAATGTAAAACCAGCCCAGCATTTCATATGCATCCAAAGATCGCCTGATAACTGTCAAATACATGAATTCCAAGACGTGCCGTATTTCAATAGTCGATATAATTATAAAGATCGCTCAATAACTGTCAAATACATGAATTCGAAGACATGCCCTGTGCAGAGCATTCTATCTAAACATGGCAAAAAAATTGACGGCAATTTCAGCTTGCGCGGCTTGTAAAATACACCGCAAGAAATGTTCAGAGAATTGTATGTTGGCTCCTCATTTTCCATCAGATGATCCAGACAAGTTCGCAGTGGTGCAGAGAGTGTTTGGAACGAGCCATATTGTCAAAATGCTTCAAGTATGTATATTTTGTTAAGTCTGGAAACATTTTTCCCTTGCCTTGACGTATGATTAAGATTGGATAGTAGGAAAGAACAAATAATTTTGTGCTGTTCTGTTCTGTTAGGGTGTGGATCATAATCAAAGAAGAGATGCAGTAAATAATATGGTGAATGAAGCAACTGCAAGGCTGAAGGACCCCATCCCTGGAAGTGCAGGTGTAGTCCATCAATTGCAGCAGAAAATCGCTGAGCTGAAATCCCAGTTGGAAGTCACGCAGGCAGAGCTCACGAGCATACATTCGCAGTATGATAAGCTTCTTTATGTTCCACGGGGTCTGTATCCCACCGATGCCACATCAGAACCAATGGAAGATATAATACACGAGGATGAAGATCCATTGCTGTTGTGGGGCCCGCGATTGGAAATATAAATTTCTGGATTTGATTAAGTTGATCCATTGCTGTTTTTATAAATGTCATGCAAAACTGCAATACCTAATATTGTATACGTTATAAGTGTCTTTGAAATTTGATATTTTTTATTGGGGTAATTTCAAATACCTTCAATGCTTCTTTCAATCCATCAAATTACTATTTTTTTGGATCAAAGCATAGGGGTATCATGTTTGGCATTATTGAAAGCCTATTTCTATTTATGACA
This sequence comes from Torreya grandis, assembly GCA_037957365.1. Classification (NCBI taxonomy): domain Eukaryota; kingdom Viridiplantae; phylum Streptophyta; class Pinopsida; order Cupressales; family Taxaceae; genus Torreya; species Torreya grandis. The sequence continues at coordinate 74,709 of JARHVA010009291.1, forward strand.
TTGAATGTTTTATTATACTCACTTAAAAAAACACTCTTATTAGTATATATTTGTGATGAGTTTATTCAGTAGTTTTAGATGAGTATGTATGATAGATCATGGTCTAACTATATCTCATTTACCATTTATTACTTATTATCTGCATGTAATTGATTGTCAACTCCCAAGTTGTCACTTTGTCATTGCATTCATTAGCATCTTCATGATATTATACGCTTTTTAATGTAAGATTCCCACTTATGGCCATTACTCTATTTTGAGTGTCGAAAGAAATTGTAGGCATATTTTAAAGTCTTATTACCTCTTAAAATCGAATAAAAAACTCAAATTAGAGACCCCTTTCCTTTGAGAGGTAAAAGAGCTCCTCTTGATTCTCGACTACACCAATCCACCTCATTAGTGTAGCCAAGATGTATAGTGTATAAATCAAGCTTCTTTTGATCAATATTGGGTCTTAAATGTACCAAAAAAAAATCACGCTACTTCATTTAAGCCTAGAAACAAGGTCGTATTTACATACAGTCACATAAAACTCATTTTAATTGGATATTAAGATGGGAGAACCCTAAAAACACATTCAATACATCATAAAACACCTGAAAATAAAAATTTAGAGCATTTAAATACTTTATGTACATTAAAATAAGATTAAACCTATTGTGTATAATTAGATGACTCCTCGTAACTCCTCACATGATTGAAATGTCAAACATATGGACCAACTGATAGGAATAATTAGAATTTGGAAAAAGACTATTGTAAGGTGTGTGAAGAAATCTATCACAAGTGGAAAACTTTGACAGATTAAAGATGTCTAAGTATGAGTAGAGGCATGTGGAAAATAGGGGAAATGATGCGATGATTAGGAGATAGTTAGATTAGGACAATAAATAGAAAAGGCCCATACTAAGGAATTATTTTAGGTGAATGATAAAACTCAAGAAAGAAAGGCCCGTAGAATCCAAATGTATAGGAGAGAAGGGTGTCAAATGATCCAAAGGGTGTATAGGAATTACTTCAGAGAATTGTGTGTTGGCTCCTCATTTTCCATCAGATGATCTAGACAAGTTAGCAGTAGTGCAGAGAGCGTTTGGAGCGAGCCATATTGTCAAAATGCTTCAAGTAAGTATATTTTAATAATTTTGGAAACAATTTTCCTTTGCCTTCACGTATGATTAAGATTGGATAGTATCATAGGAAAGAATATATAATTTTGTGTTGTTTTGTTCTATTAGATTGTTGATCATAATCAAAGAAGAGATGCGATCAGTAGTATGGTTAATGAAGTCGCTGCAAGGCTGAACGACCCCATCCATGGAAGTGTAGGTGCAGTCCGTCAATTGCAGTAAAAAATCACTGAGCTAAAATCCCTGTTGGAAGTCATCCAGGCAGAGGTCATGAACATACGCTCGCAATATGATAAGCTCGTGTATGCTCCACATGGTACATATCCCACCAATGCCACATCATAAACAATGGAAGATATCATGTATGAGGATGAAGATCCATTGCTTTTATGGAGCCCACAATGGGAAATATAAATTAATGGATTTGATTAAGTTGATCAAATGCCAAGTAAAATTCCAATACCTAATTTTGTATTCTATTTTGTTCTGCCAATCTTCGAAATCGAGAACATATGATATATGATCAATGACGGCAATTGAAAAAGTTATTTATATATTCTTGATTGCTAATTTGTATAGCAGCATTGAGAACGAAGTATTATCTTCGTTTGTATGTCATAAGTTTCAATCAATTATTACGGTCATAGTATACATTATAAGAGTGTGAAGTTTGATTTTTTTTATTGGAGTCATTGTTTACTTTTTTTTAGAGGCGTTAAAATATCAATAATTTTAAAAAATAATTAATTTATTATGAAATGGTGGATTGAGTATTTTTTTAATTAAAAAATATATGATTTGTATAGAAAAAATAAAAAAATATAGCTATATATATAACAAATTTATGCATGTTTTATTACAAACTTAAAATAAAATACTAATTCTTAGACTAACAGTTGGCCCAAAGGTTCAAGTAGCACTGGAAGGTATTGTTTAGTAAGATACGGTTTGGAGAGACACCCTAGTGCCTAGTGCAAAAGACTAATGATGAATGTAACATCTCCACTAAGATTTACTTAAAAATAGATGATTTTTTTTAAAATTTTAAAAACATATACTTCTATTATATTACACCATGAGAATATAATTAGTGATCTACATAAATTACTATAAGTATGATAACTTTAAATAAGTATTTGACATTATTCATCACTCATCCCTATCATCATAAGAAACATATCATAATTGAATATAAAAGGTAATTATAGATATCCAACCATGGCTGGTACAAACATACAACCATTGTTGTCAACGTTTAATAAGTAAGTTATTACAAATCATCATGATAATATTTAAATAATAAATATAATACATTGTACATAAACATATAAGATACATGGCTCCATGGAGCATAAGTTCTCTAGACTCTAATATCTATGATAATTTCAAGTGTTATCTCCAAATAAGAACTACTGTGGGGAGGGAGAGCATCATCTAATCACTTTTCAATATCAACCAAAGCCCATTAATTCTCCACACAATTCTCTTTAGAGAATGGCCATCCCTTCATATATGAGTAAATAGTGATGGTATGAGAATCCAAAGAGACAAGCTAGTACCCCATATGCTGTATGATTTTTTAAAAGGAAATATAAAACATATGGTGTACCATAAAGAAACTCATTATAATAAGATATCACATATACATGTTAATCACACATGTAAAATGATAATGTATTACTAACATTATTTTGGACAAAGTTTTCAATAGTTAATGATTTATAAGATCAGTCAAATTCAAGCACAACATTTGATTGGATTAATTTCATCTAGCATTATGATGTTAATAAGCTAGTGAAGTTTGTTTCACTACTTACTTAGTACCAAAAATACAAATTTTGGTTAATATAAACATAACCAATAGATTCATATAAATTACTTCCTACTAGAAATCACAAAATATGTTAACCATATAAAGAAATAAAATACATACATTTAATCTATCAAACGTATCAAATAATCTTCACAACATTATTTACCACATAAATAATAAGATTGCCAATTATATTTATACCAACTGGATTTAACATACAGTTAAACTACAATTTTATAATTCATATAAGTAGTCTTCAAATATAATGCACTCTATGACAACCCGTATTATCATAGTCCATGGTTCTTGAGTATAACTACTCATATACAAATAAAAAGTCATAAAAATTCCAAGAATCAAAGGTCTCATAATCCTAATTATATATATTTTTTATTATGATATTTCATTTATATATTTTTTTATGTTTTAGAGAGTTATATACATATATAATTGGGGTCTTACTCTTATGAATTCCATGAATTAACTTATAACAATTAATATAACTATAAAAACACATCACCATGTACCTATACATACTATATATGCATATACATTGGTAAAAATTAATCTACCTATAGTAGGTACTGCACACATGTCCTCAAACAATATATAAATACTACTTAAAAATGCCTACAGTCATTTATAACTCTAACTAATGATTTTATGAGGTTTTCAAAAATCATTTGATAGAATAAATTGACTATCAATTACGAGGCATATCACTTCTACAATATTAATAAATAAATTGTCATAGTTAACAGGTTCTTTATTTTCCCTATCAAATAACCATATAATTACAACTTTTAAACACACATAGTTTATTATAACTGGTTAAGCATGTTCTCTTATATCTTACTACATGATCATTTCCATCGACTATTTTACATAAATTCTCATTAGGTTTGTGTGTGTGTGTGTGTGTGGATGTTAATATCCCCTTCCATATTGGCACACAATAGGTTGATCATATTATTTATCATCATCCATTTGGATATTTATAATCAATGTAATTTAAATTAATTATTATTGATTAAGTACAACTACCACATAATACTATTGACTAAGCTACTACAAGTTGTTATAAGCATCATTTTATATATAGATAAGTTATTATAGGTATCATCATATATTTGATTAATAATTAATTTTAAGTAATGTATCATAAAAATGTATTATTATATGTTATTAATGCATTATATCTACTTCTATATCATTTTAATGTATATAAATTCAATCTGATATATATCTATAGTTATAAGTTAGTTTTCCTTATAATGCTAAAATATTATAATCTAGAATGTTATATACCAGGCCACCTTAATTCACTAGATCACATAATTTAAATTGCCTCATAAATCATTGGCATAGATTCATCATTATCATATATAATGATTTAATATATCTATGAATAAATCTTTGCTACAGTTTGATCAACAAAAGCATATCAATGAAGTGAAAGAAATATTGGTTTGTAATATCTGATCCACCAAGTTACCATGCTGTAATAGTTTTGCTTAATGCCCTAATATTTCTCGTGTCCTATACTATCCCGTCAATAACCAAGAGATATATTAACTATATATAGTGAATGAAATGAATTATTTGTCTTGAATTACTATGATGTCAAAAAATTATGCTCCAATATCCATAGTTGGAAAAAAATAAAGAGGATGGAATTTTACAAAAAATGTTAGCTCATATTTCTTCTCAAACTCTCAATTAGATGTCATTTCATAAAATTGGTCTTCCTTACACCTCCATCAACAACATGGTCAAGCTTGAAACTTGCACAATCATCATACTGACTGAGAGAGTCATGACACTGAAGTGGAGAGTTTCCAAAGTAGTGGAAATAGTAGATGAACAAAAAGAAGGGTTTTATAAAAATAGTCTTTTGAACTGTATTAATATTGTGCAATAAAATATTTGGTGGAAATAGGGTTTACCTACTAAGGGCATAATTCCACATATATAAATATACGGTTTCAATGTTTGGATAATAGTTAAATATAACTAGGCATAGCCTCACAAATAAGTAGTTTGACACACACACACACACACACACACACATATTGAAGAGAAGTTGGGAATTATTTCATTTTGATATTAAATAAACAAGCAACATCCTGGTAAAAATTATCTTCCTTAGAAAATTAAAAATATACATAAAAATAATAATAGGTTAATTAAATAATAGATATTGAAGTTGGATATATGCAGATCACCTACCTCTCAAAGCTCCAACATGGGATCAATTGATTAAGAAGAGTTTCCTTCCTTTACTTCCACACTCTCTCTTTTTTCCCATTTGGAAATGTGCCCTCTCTAAATCTTTTGTTCCCCCTTACATGAATATGGTACAACATTCTTTAAAGATATCCCTTTATTGTTTTTTAAAAAAAATTCCATACATTCCTCTTTTTTATTTTGTTTTATTTTATTTTCCTAAATTTAAACCTCCCTAATTTATCATCTTATTCCAATTTTAATTTTATTTCTCGTTATTTACTAATTTATAAAAATTAATATATTATTTTTTTATATTTTTCCAAATAACTTAGTAAAGAGTAACTATTTAGTATAATTAATTATTCTCTACATAATCAGTCTAACACAATGCATTTAACACTATACATAACACCCAAAATGCAATCATACATGATGTATTCTACATGTAAGTATTAAATTGAACTAACTCATAATTAACCATATGTAAACACTATCTAAATGAAAAAAAAAATCAAAATTCACTATGCCAACCATTCTATTATGCATATAACATATACTAACTAATGTGTTGTGTGCAAAGTTTTAATATATTTCTTTGTCAACCCTATATATATATATATATATATATATATATATATATATATATATATATATATATATATATATATATATATATATATATATATATATATCACACTCTCTGATTATGATCTCCTTATGTCAATCTCAGAGGGATAAATCTCTTCTGCATCCAACTCATGATAAACAAGTAGTTAGTCCATAAAATCAAAAAATATAGATAAAATAATAACTCATCATGATCATAATATAAAATTATACACTAAAACTAACTCATAACAATAAAATCATGTAATCTAAGCAATATTCAATTATTTCATAACATCATATTGCTCATATTTGTAATTATAAATATGCATATATAATCAAGTAATTTTGATTAACGAATAATTTAGATGTAACATCCTTCCCCTTTAAAGTTAGTCATCATCCCAGTTGACTCTTATTCAAACATAAAATAATAATTAAAAACATTGTTCAGTAGAAAATCACATAGTATAAAGTATGAAATAAAGTAAATAAATATTTAAATCACTTATAAAACTCATCATAGTCCTCCTAAGTAAAACTGTCCTTAGAGTATTCATCCCATAAGACTTTGTACTATTGCATCTCTCTATTATGTAAATAAAATTTGTGAGTGTCAATTACTCTAATTAGTTCTAACATGACCATCCCAGGATCCAGAACCTATAAAGTATTCCAATCCAACATATAAATAGGAATATATTATGTTATAGAGCTAGGTTTGGTCGAAATACAAGTTTATATGATACATTATTGATCACTTATAACACCTTGAAGGGTTCCACACATATTAATAATAATTTATTTGACTTCCTAAATTTAATCAAGCTATTTTGTGGCTTAACCTGGAAAAACATTTTATCACCTATTAAAAATTACCTATGTATCTTATTCAGATCACCATAAATATTTTGCCTATCATTGGTCTTGGTCAATATCTACCTAATTAATCTAAATTTTTATTTCATTTATGAAAACATCTTAGGTCTAAGACTATCATGTGTTCCAACTTGTCCTAATTGATTGTTGTCCTACACATTTTTTCATACAGTGGCTCAAATGATACCATATTCAAAGCTAACTGGTATGATTAATTGTATGAAAACTTAACTAATAGATGATAATATTCCCACTTTCAGTGCTGATCCATGTAATACATGTGAATAATATATTCTAGCACATGATTAGCTCGATTAGTCTAACCATCAGTCTCTAGGTGATATGTAGTGTTGAGATTTAGTTACATACCCAAAGTTAAATTCATAGTTACTCAAAATATAGAATTCATTTTTAGATCATGATTTAAAATGATCTTATCTTGAAATCTATGCAACTGATAAACTTCTTTTACAAACCTCTTCTAAATAGTTGGTGTGTTATATTATCTATCAAATTACTTGGTATAAAATGAGCCACTTTGTTTAGTTTTTCAACTACTATTAGGATCATATCATGCCTATTTTTTGACATTAGTAAGACTTGGACAAAGTTCATACTGATCACCTACCACTTACATTCTAGTATATCATGTTTATATAAAAACCCATCCATATGCACATGTTTAACTTTCACTTGTTGACATTTTAGACAATTTGACACATAGTTTGTTACATCTATTTTGATTACCTTATATAGATATAGTAGTCTAAGATCTATCATGACCTTAGTTAATTTTGGATTTCCTAAATATGGGGCATTATGAATTTATTTTAGTGATGTGCTTCACATATTCTCTCAATTTGACACATATATCCTTCCATTATAATGCAAACTACCATCACTCTTTAATTTGAATCCTTTATACTTGGGACTCTAATTATTTTTAGATAATGCTTTTTTGACCTGATCATATAATTCATATCATAGCAATAATATGATCCCTAAATCCCTAAAAGTACTTATAATAGTAGCCACAAATGCTATGTACTTTCTATAACTAAGGGCATTAGTTATTTTATTTTCATTTCTTTTGATTTAGTTGATATTAAAATCATAATCATATATGAACTATAGCTAGCATCTTTGATTAGCATTTAGATTTAGTTGGGTGATGATGTTATTAGTTCCCAAGTTATCTATCTTGAGCTCAAATGATTTTTTCAACAAGTATTGCTATCAAATATGTAAAACATATACAATTACTATAAGTTTCAAGTCATGAGGGGCATAGTTCAATTTATACGGTTTTATCTTTCTTGATTCACAAGCTAGAATTGCACCACCCTATATAAGGACTCCTCCTAATCCATCTCCAGATGAATATATGATCATTAAATATTGACAATTAGGGTTTGGAACTCTTAAAAGTGATATTGAAGTAAGTCTTCTTTCGGATTCCTAAAAAGCTACTTCACACTTATCTGACAAGAAAAAGCATTTGTTCTTCCTTTATAGAGAGGTAATTGGGTTAGCTATCCTAGAAAAATTTGGAATGAGTTTCAACTAATTACCTGCTAATCCCATGAAAATTTTAACTTTGTGCAAATTCTTTGTCATCGACCATTCTGTACTGGCTCTTATCATTATTAGATCTATAGAAATACTCTCTACAAAAATAACATGTCTAAGATATTGTACTATTTCTTAAAAAAATATGTACTTAGATAATTTGCCATAAAACTTATGCTTTTGTAACCATTTTATAACTAGTTCCAAATGCTAAAGACGTTCCTCTTCATTTTTAGAGTATATAAAAATATCATCAACAAAGTCTAAAACAAAATTATCTAGATAATACATGAAGACACTATTCATGAGATTCATGAATGTTACCGGTGCATTTTTCAACACAAATGGTAACGCTATGAACTCATAGTGCCCATAATGAGTTTTAAATGTTCTCTTTGGAATATCCTCATCATTTATTCTCAGCTGATGGTATCTTGATCTAAGATCAATCTTAAAAAGACCATTTCTCCTGATATTTGATCAAAAAGATCATTTATATGAGGTAATGGATACCTATTTTTAATAGTTATCCTATTCAACATTCTATAATCAATGAAAAGTCAAAGAGTACCATCCTTATTCTTGATAAAGATAACTAGTGCATCCCATGGTGAGACACTAGGCCTGATCAATGCTTTTGATAACAATTTTTGGAGTTGAGCCTTCAATTCAACCAACTCAGTGGTTCCAATCCAAGTTTAATATTTATAGAGAAATAAAACTCATGTCTAAGAGGCAATCCTGATAATTCCTCTAGAAACACAAATATATGAAATGGAATAACCTATTGAAATATCTCATGAAGATTATCCATTCTTTAGGAATTTTCCTCTAGAAACACATCATGAAAATTCCTAAGGAATGGATAACCTTCAGTAGATACTTCCTTATATTATTCCATCTCATTTATTTTGATGATAAATACTTGGCACCCTTTTCCTTGAGCCCTTTTGAGTTGCATTTTAGAAATCTACCAGAGCCTCAACTCTCTTTTCTCATCCTAAATTTGTGTATGATTTTTAAAATCAGCTAGACACTTAACCTTCATCACGTAGTAGTCAACCATGGCCTTATGTTTCTTAATCTAGTGGAGTCCTAGAATCATATCATATGACCGTAATTGTGAATTTGGGTAACTTAATCTCTACTTTAACTAAACACTTATCAACAATGACTTTTAAATAGCTCCCATACTATACCAACCTTGCATTTGACATTACTTTATCTCTTATGAATAACTTAATAAGAATTTTAAGAGCTATAAAACATTATGTAGCCCCTGTATCTATGGGTGATGCTTGAATTTTTTCTTGATAATTAATAATTATTGCATGAATATGCTCTTAGAAAGTCCCATGCTAAGGAATAGGACCTTTGTTCTTTGACTTGTCTAGAGTAAAATCATGATCATAGTGATCATCTCCATAAAGTATGCCTAGTTATCTCTCGATACATCTTGTTGATAACATACCATGCTCATGCCTATGTCTTTAGAGTCCTTGTAAAAGGGGTGTACCCATATGTTTTTTTGGGTAGTCACACCATAGTCAGTCCATATCTCTTTATCATGGTGCACATGTACCACAGTATCAAAGTCACCAGATTATGATGATATATCCAAGTTATCATTACTCTTCTTGAATCTATTACAAATGATCTCTTTTACCTATATCTAGGTTGGTAAGTTATACCTTTATGCTACCCACCAATGCATAGGAGTGCTTCTCAAGGTATAGACTAGTGCACTTGTTTTATCTATCTCTTTGGGGATACATACTTCAAGGTCATGGACATACCTTTCCACTAGGTTGGTCCCTTCATATTTTGAGAGTACTGCATGATTTCCTTTTCTCAGGTAGAGTACCCTCTTTCATTTCTCTTCATGGTGTGAGACCCATCATTTCAAAGCGTGATCAATCCAGACCCAGTCAGTCTTTATAAGCTTTAGCAACTTTGTATAGACTAAGTGACATATCTGACTAGTGGCCTCATAAGCCTCTTCAACCCATCAATCACAAGTGATATTAGTGGTGTTTGAAGTGAACTAACCATCCTTTTGAGAGAGCACTCCTAGATCGAAAGGGTTGAGATTTTTGTGCCTTGCACCATGATGTTATATATATGGTTGATCTCATCCTCCAGATCAATGATCTCCACATAGGGGGTCATTGGTCACTTAAAATGGGATCACTGCCCTTTCCTTTCCATTTTAAAAGGTCATATATTTCTACTTGAAGTGCATATATACATTATTGGTATAACACCATGGGCTTCCTAGAAATGTTGGATAGTTATCCTATTCATCCCACTCAATTACCTTGATTTAAACGTGGAATTTGGTTCCCATAATATCTACAATGACTCCCATCAAAAAATTTATTAGATGCACTCAAGGTTTATTGGTCATGAAGAGTACATGGAGAGAAGGTCTCAAGGCTAGCCTACCCATCTTTTCTCATGCATTCTTGGTCACGATATTGACCTCAATGCCCGTGTTAATCAAGACCTCACAAATGGATAATCCATTTATGGTGAAATTAACTAGAATTTCTTGGTCATACTCCATGTTTTGTGTATGCCTGACCTCTCATGCCCTTTACATACACGACATGGTAAATTCAACTGACTATTTTCTTACATGTTTTATAAGAAAGATCTTTAATAAGGGAAACATCTCTTATATTTATAGGAGGTATAAGATCTATGTCAGCTCTTACACTTTAGCCTCTTGGTCATCCTACTTTTTTTGAGAGACAACATCATGTACCTCTAGGTCTTGCACATGTTGGATCTCTCCTTACAAGTTTTGGATGACATTCATAGATTCTTATAATACACACTTTTTCCACGTAGGGTTTGGGTAAGGTGTGGATTTGGGTTCTTACTACATAATGCACTCAGTGCGGCTTAACATTCCATTTTCTAGGCATAACTCTAGTATTGGTGCAACTGTCGATTAACTGGTGAGTCCACTCTAAGTAGTTGCCTACACTTTGATTGAATCTATGCATGATTGATATACCTTTAGATCCCATTTTGCCTTTTTGGACTTATACCTGATCATCTTTATGCCCTTATCAGCACCAGGTATGCCTTCAGTCAAATTTTTGTACAAGTTGGGGAATTTTTTTACCTTATGTGTTCCTCATCAATACCCATACACTAGTTTCATAGGGAATTCACATTGATAGTGCTCTATTGAATCATACCTATAACATGATCATGGTGGGAATCTTCCTTTACCAGATCCACCACCTCACCTTCTAGTGCCTCTCTACATCCCATATCTTACATTTTGCTAGTTGTAACGATTATTTCCTTTGGCTCCTTTCCCTCTTATTACTACCATTTCCTACCATGCACTTCTCCCTATATTCTCCTGCATCTCATCGATTATGCAACAATCAGTCATGTTATGGGTATAAGCCTCACAAAATAAGTAATAGATTGTTGTGATGACTTGATCGACACATTATAACAAGGGAAAGTCATGAACATCATATACCTTATGAAAAACTTCACAGTTGTGGAGAAGTGTGCACATATTATTTTGAGGGTAATTATTTCTATTATGGTCCTTTATCTCATAATCAATACACCATAACCCATTTTGAGCATATTGCAATGAAATAATGGTCAAATTTTGTAATTGGGAGGTCATGGACACAATCTAAATCTCTATGAAAGGGCTAATTCTTGTATCAGTACTCCCAACCACCTCAGCTCTTAGTGTGTATTGAAGCACCTCTCGAGGGTTTTTGAATATTTTCATGGATAGTGCCCTTATGAAAGGTATTAATGATCCTCCAATAAATCATTATGCATGTTGGGATGGGTAAACATTATAAGGGAGATTAGTAAGGATAGTCTAGAATATGGCATCATACAAGTACATGCTCTCTGATAATCCCCACTTGATCTCCTTGAGTTTGGTGATCTATAATTCTCAAACTCAAGTATATCAAATTATTTCATGAAGGCTTCCTTCAAGGTTTCATAATCAACCATAGCCTATTTAGGATCAAACTTCCTATACCAAGTATGGGCATGATCAAGAAAGGTTATCCTAAAATATGTTGCCTTATGCTCAGACTAAGTTATTCCACGAGCACAACATTGTAATTCACACTTGAGCACATGATCTATAGCATTATCCATGCCTCGATACTTGGTTAAGCACATAGCTATTTCATAATAAATCTAGGGCTAGGGAGTAGCTAGTGTCTGAGGCACTTGTCCCACTAGTACTTATCCTAATGTTGGTCCTTCAAGGCCTCCAACCACTAGGCTAGGCACTGAGATCATGGTTACTAATAGCACCATAGAAGATGAAGGCATTGTACTACTGACTAGTGGCATGGGGCCACATCCTATAGGGCATTATCTAGGCTACATAGCTAATATTGGCTGGACTAAGGTACCTTCACTCACATATTCTCAAGTCAAACTACCTATTTGAGGTCTAGAGGTATCCTTGCTTAACTCTGTGTAAGGAGTAACTTGTTCAATCAGAAGATTCTTGTCTAAATCAACAAAAAGATCAAAGTCTAGGTCAAAAATGAGGCTAGATATCAATATTATATCTTCTTATGGGAGATCTAGCATATGAGTTGATGCCACAAGTTCAAAAGGGATAGATTCATTCAATGTATTTCCAATGGTCACTTTCTTCAGGGACCCTGAGCATTCACCATTCAAATGTGGATCTTGTTCGATAACTTCAAGGGTTCCTTCCTCTAGGAAATGTTTTCATTCAAGATATCTTTCCCCATGTCATTCTCACTCATTATGGGTCTTCTCAACACTTTTAGTTTCAGATCTTCTATCAACCTATGCCTCCTTTTGTTATAATCCTATTACTTGAGATCTCAGTTGTTAATCTTCTCATTCCCTTCCATTTCACCTCACCTACATGTCCCTTTCTTCATTTTTGCATTGCTCATACATGAGAGGACTTTATCCTTCCATCCTCATGATCTCAAAGCCATAATCTAACATCAACATATTGAGTTTGGTGTCAAGTTATTTTAAAAATGTTATTATGGGTTCACATAAGAACTGATATCTGGCTTCTTTAGGGTAGGAGTATGTCAATACTACAAACTCAAGCATGTATTTATTTAGCTCCCCTTGCCACCATTTGTCTAAGAATCTAGTCCAGGTGGTGTCTAAGTTCTCAAGCCTCTTTAGGCACTCTTTCATCCACTTGAGGAGATGTCCATAGATTTGAATTATTTATGTCACATAATCAACCAACCATCATTATAATTTCTCTATTAATTCATAAAATAAAACCTCAAACATGGCATCATAAAAGTGGTTTTAGGCCCACTTCCTTGGGTTTTGTCCTCTATAAGTTGGATGCCTTAGCATAAAGATGTCTTCCACTCATTCCAACTAGTGCTTGACATTATTTAAGGAAATTCAGATCATTATCTTAGTACACCATTTTAGTAACAAAATTAAACATTCCTAGTAATAGAACTAAAATATTGTAGAGAAGTAGGTGTTTTAGTTTTGGGCCTATTCAGGTGCTCATCTATTTATCTAGGTCTTATTAGAATTTTTCTAATGGGGTGTAGACTTTGACTAATCCTATGGCACTCAACATTTGACACTCAACTAAGCTGGCATCACTCCACATAAGTTGCAATATTTATGTTCTCACCTAAAGTAAAATGTAGAAGTGATCAGGGTTTATGTTGGGCTAGTTCTGCCATAGTGTAACTCTATCTTTTAAGACCTTAGCTAGTGTAATGACCATTATCCATTTATGGGTGCAAGCCATCTTGGTATGGGTAAAACCCATTATTTTTTATATATAAGTGGATGTGATTTAGGTTAATGGCTTCATAGGTGCAAGCTTTTGGTAAGATTGGCTTAATGACATTCAAGTGCTTGAGGGGTAACTAGGTATCTAATTAAGGGAATTAGGCATAGGTTTGCACCTAGGCATTGGTATCATTATGAGGCATAGGGTCTTATCCATACTTAGATCATTTATTATATTGGGTGTGACAATCCTTATGAGCTACAAATATGCCATTGAGGAGTTAGGTTAGAAGATCATGAGATCTCAACATACGTACTATAAAATTAAACATTCAATCTATTAAACATTATACAAATCTTTCATCATTAACAGAGTTCAATAATAATACATATATAAGTCAATAAAAACTAAGCATATGCTTGACATAAGCTACTAAAGGCCCATAGGCTCATATTTTAGCTTGGGCATTATAATAGGGAGCATCAAAGGCTTCCTGAACTAAGATTTAACTCTAATATAGAACATAACATATAAAATCAATCCACTAGGGCTTTGATACTCCATTTGTATCTTTTTATAACTAGACTTAGCTACTTTAATAAACCTATGGTGCATCTTACGACCATGGGAAATGGAGCATGCTAATCATTGAGCTAGCACTAAAGGTACTCATCCCACTATTTCCACTATGATGTGTGTAATGAGCCATCACTATCCCATGTACCCACTTACCAATGATGATTGAGCCAAAAAGGAGTTGTTGGCACCACTAGATGACAAAACTATAATCATAACAAGTGATTACCTTGCATGTAAATGTATATTGTGTTGGCATGGATCTTATATTTAGATAGATTTGGTGCCCAATAATATGTAATATATATATATATATACATACATATATGTATATATATATATATATATATATATATATATATATATATATATATATATATATATATATATGTATATATATATATATGTATATATATATGTATATATATATGTGTATATATATATATATATGTATATCTATATATATATATGTATATCTATATATATATATATATATATATATATATATATATATATATATATATATATATATATATATATATATATAATAAAATAATAAAATTTGTTTGAGTGTCTTTAATAATAATATAATATAATATATTAGTATTAGAAATATGACAATATTATTGATATATTATATATAATATTTATAACATATATTTTTTTTGAAAACATTTAAATCATAACAAACTTTTATTTTCTATAACATTATAATTAATTTTTTATAGTATAAAACTATATATATTATATTAAATAGTATATATATATATATATATATATATATATATATATATATATATATATATATATATATATATATATATATATATGTATATATATATATATATATATATATATATGACAATAAAAAAAATTATTGAAGGAAATTAAATAATACAATAATACACTTAATTTCATCCCTTCCCATGACTTCCTTCACTATACATATTTAATGGGTATGTTTGAAAAATAGAGAGATGGATAGCTGTTTAAACACCTATTAAAGTTTTAGCCAATTAATTTTAGTGTGAGGCATGATCTAATTTGTATATCTCTAGTTTAGCTGAGGAAGAATTACAACAACCTCACAAATTTTAAAGGTTTCTATGTTTGATACCTCCCAATATATGAATCTATCTTTGAATAAGATGATCCCATCTTAAATCATTTATCTAAATTTTCTTGACTGTAGACGTAGTATCACCATCTATGACTAGTTTATAGATTGTGCCAAAGTCTCTAGAGCCTATTATATCAGCATCTAGAGCCAGTTCAATTATCTTTATTATAGCCTAAAATGTATATGGTATATGCACATAGAACATGACTATCTTTGCAACTACTAATAAAAAATATTAAGTATAAACTATTGTTGATCAAATTCTTAAATCTTATAAACACAAATCCTAGATAATCAAATGCTTAATTGAATATCAACATAAATTCAAACATATTGTTAATGTGTTTTCTTGAATAGTTTGTAATTGTATTTTTATGAAGCTACTCTATATTTATGTATCCTTCTTTGACTTGATTATTCTTATGCAAAAATTAGAACCATAACAATAATAGAAGCCCTTATTATTTTAAGAAGACGAATCTAAGATTTTTCATTTATTTATTTTCAACCTTTACAAAAACAAACATGCTTAAAACAAAAATAGTAATGGCATATAATGTTTTTAAATTTTTTTATTCTTAAATGGTAGAAGATAATGTGTTCCCTAAAATAATATAGGATAAATTACTATACACAAAAATTTACAAAAGTAAAAAAAAAAATAGAGGGAAAACCCATTATTAAACTTATTGAGAATGAATGAACTTTAATAGCAATAAAAAGGAATGGAAAACATAGGGGTGGGTACATAAATAACAATAACTCTTTTGTTGAAATTTAAATTCCAATGTCTATTTGTATGGGGAAGGGAGGAGGGGAGAGAAGGTGTCAGTGGGTTTTGTAGAGGCTTTTGTGTATAAGTTTGTCTAAAATGTTGTGAGGCTTTTGTGTATAAGTTTGTAGAAAAGGTTGTGATGAGGGAAGATGCATATTAAAGTGAAGGTTATTGTGTGAATTGTAAGGTCTTTACCAATAATATATCTTTTCCATCATCAAAAACATCACCTCGTAGGCCTTTCACTATTTTCATTTCAATTTCTCCATCCAGTCAATATATCAAAATGTCAAGGAAGTTTTGCATTATTGTCTAGTTTTTTCTCAGTTATATATAGAAAAGACAACTCTGCTTAATTTTGTAGAAAAGGTTATGATAATTTTGTGTATAATTTTATAGAAAAGGTTTTGATGAGGGAATATGTAGAGTAGAGTGAAGTTTTTTGTGTGAATTTGAAGGTCTTTACCAACAATATATCTTTTCGATCATCCACAACATCACATCATAGGCCTTTCACTATGTTCACTTCATTTTATCCCTCTAATCAATATATCAAGATGTGAAGGAAGTTTTACATTATTGTCAAGTTTTTGCTTGTTTATATATAGAAAATATAACTCTACTTAATTTTTCTTTAGGTGGAAAGGGGATGGGCAAATAAAATATTTATTGGAGAATTAAATCAATTCCAAGATACTATCGATCAAACCCAATCTAGTTTTAATTGCTACAATGTTTAGATATCCTCAATGATGTGAACATATGCCATCTTTATATACTACATTTAGTTTTGAATAATGTTAATATACCTACTAAGGGATTTAGAATGGTGCATTATAATAAGATCATTATTAAAAATGATAATGAAACATGACATGATCTTTCATTCATGTGTGATGAAAGATTAAAAAGGATATAAAAAAGATAACAAGACAAATCCTTAGAGGCAGATGAGAGCCAAGTTTACATGTAGCTCCTAAGAAAGTACCAAGATTATTTAGCATGGTCTTATTTTGAGTTGAAATCATATAAGAAAGGCTTATTCCAACATGCCATCATATTGTATCTTGATAGCAAAAATAGAGACCTATTAACCCCATCTTGGCCACTAAGATGCATGATGACTTCAATAAGCTAAGGGATGGTGGTACCATTACACCCATTAGGTATTCATCATGGGTTGTAAATTTAGTCCCTATGAGAAATAAAAATAATGACATCCGCTTGTGTGTGGATTTCTAAAATTTGAACAAAGCTTCTATAAAAGATAGTTATCCCCTACCTATTATAGATAACCTATTGCAAAGTGTTATAATATCAAAGATGTTGTCCACTTTTGATAGCTTCTTAGGATATAACTAGGTTATAGTAAAGGAATTCAAGAGACCTAAGACCGCATTAACAATGCCTTATAACACATATGTATCTATGAGGATGCCTTTTGGGTTAACTAATGTGAGTGAAATATTTTAGTGAGCTATGCACATTTATTTTACCAGGATGACTAACATGTTTATAGTTGTGTATCATGATGATATTACTCTGTACTCCAAGACTAGAGAAAAAAATTTGGAGCATCTGCATAAACTAGTGATCAAATGCAGGGAGTTTGGCATTCCACTCAATCTAAAGAAATATCATTTTGGAGTACAAAAGGATAAGCTGTTGGGACATATAGTGTCTAAATATAATTTCATGATTGACCCTAAGAGGGTAGAATACATAGAAAAAGTACCTATCTCATTGTCCAAGAAAGGAATTTAGTCTTTCTTTAGGCAAATTAACTTTATAAGGAGGTTTGTGTATAATGTCGTAGAGATCACTCTGCCTATCACTTCAATGTTGAAGAAGAACTAGAACATCTAGTGGAAGGATAAGGTTATGCAAGCATTCAATGACATCAAGGGAGATTTAAAAATACCCCTATTTTGGCCATCCCTGATTAAACTAAGCAATTTCAAATATTCTATTTTGCATCATATAATATTGTTGATGTTTTCCTATTACAAAAGAATGATGATGGTCATGAGCAGCCAATATATTTATTTAGAAAGGCTATGAAAGGTCTTGAGATGAATTATACCATCATGGAAAATCAAGATTTCACTCTCTTAAAGGATACCAAGATGTTCAATCCTTATATTCTGAGATCAAATATTATTGGTTATGTCCTGCATACTGTGGTGAAGGACATCTTGACTCAAACTAAAGCATCCAGATATAAATGTACGTACGTCAACAAGTTACAAGAGTATGACATATATATTTAGACCACTAAGTTAGTGTGAGGGATGGGTCTAGCCAAGCTCATGGCTGAGACCAATTTACAAGTCATTGAGGTAAATAATATTATTTTCAATGTTGATGATTCCTTGAGTCAATTTAACATATTTAAATGGTATAAAGAAATTATCTATTACTTATAAAATCTGAATTATCCCCCTAACTTGGATAAGAATCAAAGGAGGAATCTTAAGCTTGTTTGACAAATTTACCTCTTGATTGAAAATAAAATTATCTAGAAGAATGAGGATGGGGTTCTCTTAAGATGAATGTTAGAAGAACAAGCTAATGATCTAATTGAACATTTTCATAGTGGAGTATGTGGTCACCATTTTGAACCTAAGGTTATAGATCATAAAATTTTGAGAACTATTTATTGGTGGCCATCACTGTTCAAGAATGTTGCTTATAAAGTCAGAAAGTGTGAGAGTGTCAGCACTTGGGTTGGAGGATGAAATATTAAAGTTATTTTCCCTTACATATTTTGAAAATTAAAGGCTCATTTAGACAATGGATAATGTATTTCATTGGAGAAATTATTAATTCATTAAATGCTAGACATAGATGGATACTAGTTGCAACTATATAATTCATAAAGTAGGTTGAGATGGTCCCTACAAAGAAGGCTACACAACAGGGGGTTATATATTTTTGGTTAAATCATATTATTTATAGATTAGGTGTGCCTTTTAAAGTTATTATTGATAATTCCTTGAGTTTCAAAGATAAACCTTTAGTGGCATTGTGAAAAGAGTATAATATTGAATTGACTAATGATTTCAATTACAACCCTCAGAGAAATGGGCAAGTAGAATTTAGTAATAAAAACTTACTCAAAATCATTAGATGAACATTAGAAGGAAATAAGAAGTTGGGTGAATCTCTAAAGTTTGATTTTTGGGATGATAGGATCATGCCCTAGAGAGTTACAGGAAAAAACCCTTTTGAGATTGTGTATGGAGCTCAAGCAGTTTTGTCTATGAATTTTTAGTTACCAACCTATTAGCTCATGTAGCAACTAGAAGATGATGATAAAATCAACCACTATGAAATCAAGATGAATAAAAGTATTGAGCTTAATGAAATTAAAAGACAAGCTTATGAAATACAACTTAAGTTCAAGGAGAAGTTGAAGAAGATATTTGCTAGGAAGGTCACTCCAAGAACCTTCTAAGTAGGTGATCTAGTTCTATTTTTGGAAAATAGGCATGAAGAGAAAGGTAAGCATGGAAAATTTGATTCAGAGTAATTTTGGGCATTAATTTATGTATATCCATGAGCAAGAGTGATAGTTAATGCCCAAAATTACACTGAATCAATTGAGCCCTTTTAGGTATAAATGCCTAATTTATAAAGCCAAGTTGAGTTTGTGTTTGAGTATATTAAAACTGTTGTTCGAATTACCCTAGATTATTAACTTTGATTTAAATTCAAATTTGACATGAAAGATTTATGCAAGAATGATTTAAAAAATCCCATGGACTTGGTTTAAATTTTATACTAAGGTTTAGCTTTCTTTATTAACACAACCATAACTTAGTCTAAATTCATATTTGATCCCTTTTATATCCCATGTCCCTTGGTCCCTTTTATCTATTATTATGGTCTAGCTAATGCTTGGTACCTTTGTTATAAACTTATCTCAAATTCCTATGCTTCTATCATATAAAAAAAACCTTAGGCTAAGACTTTATATTAATTTCTTTATTCCATAAACTCTAACTTAATTTTTTTCATTGTTAACTTAGAGCCAAACATAATCAACCTAGCATATCAAAATCCAATGATGTATGTGAACTAGGATAGTGTTAATCAAGTGGTACATACAAAATTTAATAAGTTAAGAATCTTGATCAATATTACACATTCACCTAGGAAAAGATGATTGAATGGTGTGTGAGCAACATTGAAATGTAAAAGGTTATAAGAGATTCACAAGAGTGACAAGTGTCACCATCTTAGTGGGTTTCCTAAAGATCTAATAAAAGGTGTAATGCCAAAATTCAAGAGCCCCAAGACAATCAAAGTGGTGACAAGTGTCACCACCATGGGAACACCGTAAGAATATCAAGCAAAGGAAGTTGATATGTATAGCCAAAATTAGATGGTTTGAAAAGAAAGTTTAATTTTAAAAGAACTCAAGCCAAATAAAAAGCTTCCATATGGTAAAAGGACACTATCCTAGTAGAGACTGACTATGCAGAGTGCAAAAATCTTGTAGAGTTATCAAATGACATGATCTTGGATGCTAGGTATAAATATCGACCAATAATGTTCAACTAGATATATTTAGATCACCGATGTGAGATAAAAGTGGAATTTTCAAAAGACCTAGAATAAATAGAGAACTACCAAGTGAAAAAATCTTGGAGCTTTAGGCAAATAAACGATCTATGATAAAGGTTAAGCCTAAGGACTTCAATGAAAATTGATGGTGAGTATTTGATCTAGCTTCAATACTACATGAGAAAGCAAGACATGTCTAGGTTAGAGCCAATTAAGTGTCTTAGTCAATTTTTAAACCCCAAGAATCCCTAGTTAGATCTAATGTGGCATACTGCATGGCAACATGTGGTAATATTTGGTTTAATAGTTAAAATCGATAACTACTTCATGGATGGGCATGAATTAAAAGTGCAAAACAAGGTTTGTGGGCCATTCCAAAGCATATTTTCCAAATGGTCATGGGTCATTTTCTACTTCTACCACAACTGGAGCATTGTCATGTCATCATTGCAAGAGAAGGTTATTCCATGTTGTGCATATGAGGAAAGGCAATTCTCTAGGAGGTTCTAGCTATGCAAATAATTTTTCAATGGTATCTTTAGGTAGTTATGCATGAGGATAAAGTTTGTTCAACCTCCACTATATAACTTAACCTTCCAAATCATGTAAAAAGGCATCTCCAATAAAAAAATCAAAGGGTATATTCTAAATCTTTATCATTCCTTGTAGAGGTAGTTAGATAAATGATTATTATTGAAAATAGATGAAGATTTTAAGCATAGAAAGGAATATTTTTTAGTTGGGAGAATCTTGACAAAATTTGGAGGGTTATTTTGAATATTGTAACCCATAGTCCTAGATTTGAAAAGGGTGCAAAATGTATAAATAGGAGGCTTGTCTTCTATTTTTAGGTTGTTGTTTCTTATTCATTTTTGTTTAAGTCAAGGTTATGCAAATTTTTTGGGATCAACTACTATGTGTAGATCTTGTCTCCCTTGCTAAGGTGTTTACAAGTGTATAATGATTAGCAAGATCAGACAACATGTTTATCTCTCTTGTGTCCAACATAGAAAAATCTCAACATGCTTATCACTATGGTAGCATTTAAAAACATTGGTGTATGCAATATTTTATTTCAAATTAATGGAAAATACTTGTGTTTCTTTACTATATCCTATTAATGAAATTCAATGAGATATTTTACATGCTACGCTGATTGGATGTCTAGCTTTAAGCTTATGTATGGTTGTCATCTTAGGTATAGATCTAGGTTATAAACCCCTTTTTGCATAGATATTTGGAAATACTTTTTTGAATACCTCATTAGGTCATTTTGGGTTCTTGAATTTAGTAGGAGAAAGTATTTGAGATTCTAGTTTTTGTGTATGTTCTAGGGTTTCATGGATTATTTGGGCATTTGCATTCTATTGTCACCAATGGATGCAATTTTCTCTTTGTAATTTTCATGGATTGAATTTTAGTTTTCCTACATCTTTTCAATTGGTGATGTCATGTATCTTGATAAAAACATTATTGTTTGAAAAACCACTAGCACATCACCCATTTCTATTATTAATAAGCTACCCTACCTTGTCCTATCCTAAAAATAATACACATTTGTTGCATATCATAAGTGTCATTTTCTTAAAAATTCATAAGATATTGCTTATATAACATGTATTTGCATCTTATGATTTAAATATTAGCATTGTATTCTTCCATCCAACCCTATTGTTGAAAATTATTTAAAATGTTGATTGCAAGCACTTTTATATCTATCTTCAGAAGCTTGTATGTGATATAGAGAATTTTTTATTTCTGTGTGATAACCCTTACTAAGAGGATTGAACAAGTTTGGTTGTGCCCTAGTCACGTGTAGGTCTCTTTGTGCCAAAAATCCCCATGGAGGTTGAATTATAGAATATTTCCATGTGAGGAAGCTACCCCATAAGTCCTCTAACCTTAGTTTAGGTAGAGCCAAAAGTACCAGGGGGTTGACCATACCCTTTATTGGTGCATCTCAGTCATTTTTTGCATCTGATCCATTCTAGATGCCAAACCCTTCCTTAGATATAATGACATACTAGTGGGTTTTTATTCTTTGTTTGCCATTTTATTTAATTTTGTAAGACTGAGTGATAGAGGTGTACAACTGGGAACCAACATAATGATAGTGATATGCATTGAGATGGATTAGTTTATCTATGTGAATGTAACAATAATATGTTGCCAATCTTTTTTTAATCAATAATGATGTCGATTTTTTTAATTAAATTATTTCTTCATGTCATAAAAGATTTTGATATGTATACATTATCAAGGTAAAATATTTATTCTAAATAATCAATGGAGCATAATAAATAATTTTACAAGGCATGCTCATTATTACCTACTCTTCTTTCATATGGCTTGATTGAAATTTCAAAGAGTTGATCCAAGGCATGGGATTGATCATGTAGGGATTTTGTTCAAGGAAAATCATTCACGTTATTTTTTGAAGTATAAAATGTTAGGAGTGATCTGTGGGAATCATAAAGGCCTAACAACCTTGAAAAATCATGGAATTGCCAATAAGGTTCACAAAACTACAAATCATATTTGACATACCTGTATTATGAAAATATGGAGGGGCCTACATCTAGTTAGGAAATGTTACATTTAGATAATAATGGAAATCATGTGCAAGGAGATATTTAGGGGAATACTCTACCTCTTAGAACAAGGGTTACTAAAAATAAAAATTTAGAGGTTGTTTTTAGACCAACACCCATATCTGCTCTAAAGCCACTCATCCTTACTAAAGTAAGCCCAACTATGTTGTTTGATGAAGAAAAAATCCAATAAGTGCATCAAGGGGAGGAATGGTTATCGTATAGATGTATAATTTATATAGTTTTTATAATTTATCTTGAGATTTTAGATATCTATTTTTAAATGTTAGAACAATGGCTACCATTTATGAAATGTAGGGTAGACATTTACCAGAACACTAAAATATTTTTTATTTTGGATTTTGTTTCATTGAAGATTTGAAAGAAATATAATGTAGGAGATGGAGGTTTGAACATCATCCATCAGTGATTTAACCTTGTGTCCCTAACTTTAACCCACTTATTAAACCCTTCAAAATCACACTCATTTAGGTTCGATTTCGTCACTTCATGCTTTAGTCTTGGTCAAACATTTATCTTAAAGAAATAAGTAATATTTTATGTTAATTTTAAAGATTTAATCCTTCCTCTTCCCAGTTTTCTCATACTAAATACACTATAATAGTAGTGAATATTAACTCCTTCAAATAACTACCTAATAAAATCAAGATGAAAGTTGTTGACCATTCTTCAACCCAACCCCTTAACTATGAGGGCCTGCCTTTTTTTTTCCATAGTTGTTATGAGATGGGCCATTTAACCAAAAATTATAGCAATTCAAAAATTAATAAGTATGCCACTTGGTGGAAAAAGTCACTTTTTAGTCATCTATTTATGGAAAATGAACAATCCATGGAGGATGATTGAAAACTATAAAAACAAGAAGCTGTAATGGTATAAGATGTCACTACCCAAAGATCCCATTCTAAAGCTACATGTTTACCCTCTAAATATTATTTGACAAGTATATATAAGGTGGTTTGTCAAATAGATATCTCCATTTATTTCTTAGTGGATTATGTATTAGATGACAAGATGGGTTGTCTATGGTGTATATGAAGAATGCAAGAACCAGCAAAGCCTATACAAAGTCAATCATAGATCCTATTGGGACATCAACGGGTTCTAGAAGAGTTTTAGATTTAATGTTTGGTAGTCCTAATTGGATTTTATTAACTTATTGTGTTTTTGATAGTTTGATTCTTATTATTTAGTGGTTATTTATTATGTTTTAGCTAGTTACTTATTGTGGTTCAATAATTGTTTTACCATGAGGGATTGCATGCCTTGATTATTATGATATAGGTTGGTAGAACACTATGAAAACCACTTATGGCTGTTTTGGTTGGTTTTTTTAATCTTCCATTTTTGTTTCATGTTTACCACTAGGAGAGGCATTCCTCAATAGCTTTCATTTTAATATATATATTTCTCTATTGTTTCAATTTGTGGGACCTATCAACACCCTCACTTCTAGTTCATAGCTCCAACTCAAAATAATTTACCATTAATAAAAAAATATACATTTATTTTGAATAACATAAATAATTAATTTCTTATAATTATAATTATGTAAATCATTTATGGTTCTTCTTAGGATTTAATTAAAAAAAAATTGGGTTTGAAATACTATGTTGTTTAGATAGTTTGGTACATATACAACGTAGATTTGGAATATAGTCATTGTGAGGTAACTTAATCTCTAATTAATGTCTATGCATGAATTCAGAAATCATATTTTTCTTATCTCAATTTGGTTTTAGGTAATGATTAAAATAGTTATTTTTCTATCATTATGTGTATTCATCATATACTATTTTGTACAAGTCTACAATGTTGTGACTATATTCTTTCTAAAACCTTAAATTTCATTAATAGGTAAGAGTTTTGATTTGAATATAAATAATAGTTTAGTGTACATTTATTTTTTTATATTACTTCAATTTTTATAATGTTAAACTGTTTGACAACATTGAATAATTAGATTATTATAAATATATCACTATGAATGGTTTAAGGCTTCTCATAAATATGACCACACTTTAATACTTTTTGGTGTATGACACACATTCTTGCAACCACATTTCAAGGATTAAATATTTTTGATGGGAATATGTTGACCTAATGATAAAAAAGTGATATAGATGGAAGGTGGAGTGGCTAATAACTTTTTTCCCTAGCCACATGTATCATTCTGGAATGTATGTTCTATATAAATCCGTCTATTACATTCCATAAAATTATTGTTTAATTGTTGGATTTTAATGAATATGTAAAGATGAAGAAATTCATTTGTTGTGTTATTAACCTAGAATAATAATTTCATTAATGACATGACAAATAAATCTAATCTATATATGATATTATCATTTATGATCACAAGTTTAAAATTTCATTTCCATTATTCAACATGAAAATAAAGGCCTAGTCTTATAATGGTTAATGGGTATGCATTTCCATGTTGATAACCAACTAATAGACATCAAAGGTGGATAAGTCATTTAAATTAACTGATGAAATTTACTATGATTTTACATTGTTATCAAATATATTCATAAGTATTTTTCTTACAAAGTGCAAAATCTAATTTTCTTAATTAGCTCTATAGTAAATAGAAAAAAACTATATTTTTATACCCGCATAGAAAAAATCATAAGTTTTTGAATACCAAAGCCATCAATCTTGAAACACTTCCTGGTTATGATTTGGTTAATTGGTCATTGACAATACAATGTTTTCATTGATTTAATATGGCAATGGACACCGAAAATGGGTTTTTGATATTTTTCTTCTGTCTTATTTCAAGTTTGCAACTACATGTACTTCTAATAGCTTGAAATGGATAAACTATAGTTTGGGTATGTAATCAATGGACAATATATTTATTTAATTAGGTTTGTGATGAAAATTATATATGTTCGTGTATATATATGTATGTGTGTGTGTGTGTGTGTGTGTGTGTGTGTGTGTGTGTGTGTGGGTGTGTGTGTGTGCGTGCGTGCGTGTGTGTGTGTGCGTGTGTGGGCGTGCGTGTGCGTGGGCGTGCATGCGTGTGCGTGCGTGCGTGCGTGCGTGTGTGTGTGTGTGTGTGTGTGTGTGTGTGTGTGTGTGTGTGTGTGTGTGTGTGTGTGTGTGTGTGTGTGTGTGTGTGTGTGTGTGTGTGTGTGTGTGTGTGTGTGTGTGTGTGTGTGTGTGTGTGTGTGTGTGTGTGTGTGTGTGTGTGTGTGTGTGTGTGTGTGTGTGTGTGTGTGTGTGTGTGTGTGTGTGCGCGCGTGCATGTGCATGTGTGTATCAATATCACACACACACACACACACACACACACACACACACACACACACACACACACACACACACACACACACACACACACACACACAGAGAGTAGTAATGTTAAATAATTTCTGGTAATGATTTGTGTGTTGGTTGTTAGTGATGTAATATTTTCAATTAATTATTTTATCGCTTTAAAATATCTTTTAATTTTGATAACATGACATGAAGAGAGCATAATTTAGGCAAGTAGTCATTGTTTATGGTTTTATTTATTTTTTACTAAGTCAGGTATAATGAAAAATATTTGCGCATATTTGTCTCTATCATTGTCATGGAATGGCTTAGTTTATAAAGGATAGAGGCTTACTTTTCCTACTTGTAATAAGGTGGCATATATGAATGGTTCATATGTCACTAAATTTAATTAATGATGTTTATTTTGATTGGGCTATTGTTAATTTTTAGTTTTAGATAGTAAAACATTCCATTTTATTATTTAGTATGATAGCTTTTCATGCATAGAGCAGGGATTGGATATACATTAATTTTAAGGTGGGTTAAAATTGAATCAATTTCATCATATGAATGAAATTACATTATTTGTATGTGTAAATTTCATTGTTGACATTGATTTTTTTTAAAAAAAAATGCATTGAGGTTTGCAATAGAAAATGTCTATGGATGGTAGCATATATCCTTATTATGAAAAAATCAGTTTGAAAGTATGATAGCCATATACTTCAAAATGATTTCTTGTTATGATTTGGATTGTAATTTTCTAATCTAAAAATTTGGCAGGAGATCAAGGTAGGATATATTTTTTTTAAAGTAATAAAATTTGGATGTGTTTTTATTTATTTATAGTATAATATTTTAAAAAATGGAAAGT
>JARHVA010009291.1:107500-112500 GCA_037957365.1 Torreya grandis
TGAAATATATATGTATATACACATATACATATACATACATACATACATATATACATACATATACATATACATACAGATATATATATATATATATATATATATATATATATATATATATATATAGATATGTATATGTATATATATATATATATATATATATATGTATATATATATGTATGTATATATATATATGTATGTATATATATATATATATATATATATGTATATATATATGTATGTATGTATGTATGTATGTATATGTATGCATGTATGCATGTATGTATGTGTATGTATATATATATATGTGTGTGTGTGTGTGTGTGTGTGTGTGTGTGTGTGTGTGTGTGTGTGTGTGTGTGTGTGTGTGTGTGTGCACGCGTGTATATATATGTGTATGTGTGTGTGTGTGTGTGGGTGTATGCACATGTGTGTGTGTGTGTATACATATACATACACATACACACACACACACACACACACACACACACACACACACACACACACACACACACACACACACACACACACACACACACACACACACACGCACGCACGCACACACACACACACACACACACACACACACACACACACACACACATTTAATTAAGGTCATATGTGTGTTATCATAATGTAATGTATTATTATTATATCACTATATATTATAATTTTATAAATATTATACCACTATATATTATAATTTAATAATAAATTACAAAATAATATAATATTGTGTATGTATATGTGTGTGTGTGTGTGTGTGTGTGCGTGTGTGTGTGTGTCTATCTGTATCTATATCTCTCTCTCTCTCTCTGTGTGTGTGTGTGTGTGTGTGTGTGTGTGTGTGTGTGTGTGTGTGTGTGTGTGTGTGTGTGTGTGTGTGTGTGTGTGTGTGTGTGTGTGTGTGTATCTGTGTGTGGGTGTATGCATATGCTTGTGAATGTGTGTATCTGTGTGTGGGTGTATGCATATGCTTGTGAAATTGTGTGTGTACACACACACACACACACACACACACACACACACACACACACACACACACACACACACACACACACACACACACACACACACACACACACACACACATTTAATTAAGGTCATATGTGTGTGTGTTATCATAATGTAATGTATTATTATTATTATATCACTATATATTATAATTTTACAAATATTATACCACTATATATTATAATTTAATAATAAATTACAAAATAATACAATGTGTGTGTGTGTGTGTGTGTGTGTGTGTGTGTGTGTGTGTGTGTGTGTGTGAATTAATATTTAATAATAATATAATATAATAAATTATTATATATTAATGTTAAAAATACAAAAATATTATTGATATATTATATACAATATTTATAATATAATATAGTTTTTTTGAAAACATTTAAAGAGTAACAAAATTTTATTTTTTATATCATTATAATTTATTTTTTACATTATAAAACTATATATATTATATTAAATAGTAAATATATTTTTAAATATATTCAACAATAAAGAAAATTATTCAGGTAAATTAAAAAATAAACTATTATAATTAATTTCATCCCTTCATGTGTGTGTGTGTGTGTGTGTGTGTGTGTGTGTGTGTGTGTGTGTGTGTGTGTGTGTGTGTGTGTGTGTGTGTGTGTGTGTGTGTGTGTGTGTGTATAGACAGACATCCAAACAAACATACACACATATACATATTTAATTAAGGTCGTGTGTGTGTGTGTGTGTTGTTGTTGTTATTATTATTATTATATTTTACAAATATTATATGATTATATATTATAATTTAATAATAAATTACAAAATAATATAATATATGTGTTTGTATATGTATGTGTATGTATCTATATCTATGTGTGTGTGTGTTTATTACTTAATATTTAATAATAATATAATATAATTAATTATTATATATTATTGTTAAAAATACAAGAATATTATTGATATATTATATATAATATAATATAATATTTTTGAAAACAATTAAAGACTAACAAAATTTTATTTGTTTATAACATTATAATTTGTTTTTTACATTATAAAACTATATATATTATATTAAATAGTATATATATATATATATATATATATATATATATATATATATTTAAATATATTAAACAATAAAGAAAATTATTCAGGTAAATTAAATAATAAACTAATACACTTAATTTCATCCCTTTCTTTGACTTCCTTTAATGTGCATATTGAATGGGTATGTTGGGAAAATAAAGCGTTAGATAGTTGTTTAGACACCTATTAAAATCCAAGCTAGATGATTTTCGGGTGAGGCATGATATAAGTTGTATATCTCAAGTTTGGCTGAGGAAGAATTACCACAACCTCATAAATTCATAATATTTCTATGTTTGATACTTCCAAATATATCAATCTATGTTTCAACCAGATGACCCATCTCAAATCATTTCTCTAAATTTTCTTGACTACAAATGCAATAGCGCCTTCTATGACTAGTTTGTAGATTGTGCCAATGTCTCTAGAGCCTGTTATATCTGCATCAAAAATCATTTCAATTCTCTTTATTATAGCCTAAAATTTATATGGTAGATCCCCATGAAACATGACCAACTTTGCATCTACATATAAAAAAGAGTAAGGGTAAATTATTATTGATCAAATGTTAAATGCATATAAACACACACCCTAGTCAATCAAATGCTTAATTGATTATCAACATAATTCCAAAGATATTGTTAACGTGTTTGCTTGAATAGTTTGTACTTGTATTTTTATGAATCTACTCTATATTTATGTATACTTTTTTGACTTGATTATTATTATGCAAAAAGTAAAACCATAATAAGAACATAAGGGCTGATTATTTTAAGAAGATGAATCTACGAATTTTCTTTTATTTATTTTCAACCTTTGCAAAAATGACCATGCTTAAAAAAAATGGCATACAATGTTTTCAAATTTTTTAGTTCTCCAATGATGGAAGATAATGTGTTCGCTAAGAGAATATAGGGTAAATTACTATACACAAACATGTACAAAAGTCAAAATAGAATAGAGGGGAAAAACCATTATTAAACTTAGTTAGAATTAATGGACTTCAATAGCAATAAAAATGAATGGCAAACATAGGGGTAGGTGCATACATAACAAGAACTCTTTTATTCACCATGTGGGTGCATGCATACATAGAAATAACTCTTTTGTTCAAATTTAAATCCTAATGTCTATTTGTATAGGGGGTGGGGATTTTTAGAGCCTTTTTTGTATAAATTTTTAGAAAAGGTTGTGATTAGGGAAGATGTATAATAGAGTGACATTTTTTGTGCGAATTGGAAGGTCTTTACCAACAATCTATCTTTTCCATCATCTACAACATCACCTCGTAGACCTTTCACTATGTTTGCTTTACTTTCTCCCTCCAGTAAATATATCAAGATGTCAAGGAAGTTTTATATTATTGTCTAGTTTTTTCTTAGTTATATATAAAAAAGACAACTCTGCTTTATTTTGTAGAAAAGGTTGTGAGGCTTTTGTGTATAAGTTAGTAGAAAAGGTTGTGATGAGGAAAGATGTAGAATAGAGTGAAGTTTTTTGTGTGAATTAAAAAGTCTTAATCAATAATATTTTTTCTCCACCATCCACATCATCACCTCACAGGCCTTTCACTATGTTTTCTTTACTTTCTCCTGCCAGTCAATATATCAAAATGTGAAGGAAGTTTTACATTGTTGTCTAGTTTTCACTCAGTTATATATAGAAACTACAACTCTGCCTAATTTTGCTTTATGTGAAAAGGGGATGGGTAAAGAAAATATTTATTAGAGAATCAAAACAAATCCAAGATACTGTCAATCAAACCCAATCTAGTTTTAATAATTGCAGTGTCTAGATATCTTCAATGACATGAACACATGCCATCTTTATATACTATATTTGGTTTTCAATAACATTAGTCTATCTATTAAGAGATTCAGAATGGCATATTCTATTAAGATCATTGACAAAAATGATGATGAAGTATGCCACGATCTCTATTTCATGTGTGATGCAAGGTGACAAAGGATATCAAAATGAACTCAATCATTTTTTTGGGTCACCCTTATCTATTTGGTCAACAGTGCGTGTAGGATCTATTATTGTTGTGTAAGATTCATTGATTTTGTGGGGACCACAATAGGAAATATAATTTTATGAAACATAAGTTTAAAAAATAAATAATACAAATAATGGGCGACATGTACGGCACTTTATAATTCTGAATTAATGAATTTGCATAATATTAATCAATACTTACAAGTATTGTTTAATATTAATCAATACTTACATACTCACAGAATATACCATGCATGAAAAGAGAAACATTTCAGATCAATCTAATAATAACATTTAAAGATTATTAAAACAATATTATTTAGAGGTGTTACCTATTAAGAAAGATAGACAATAATATCATTTTTATGTCATTTTTATAAACTAATATTATTAAAATGAAAGTTATCTAGTTTCTTAAACTGTTGTATTGTTAAATTTTCTCTTTGACTGATTGTAATAAATAATTCCATGTAATAAACTAAAGGAGAAATTTTAAAATCTAAAGCATTTTATCTATCCATATCATCTTTACATTACTCTTTAGGGACAACAATTTCCCATACAACATGTCATTTGTGGTCCAATCCTCCAAAACCAAAACTCGAATCTTTAGATTTTAATGCCCACCATGAAGTAGTAGTCCCCTTAGACAATACTATTAAGGCAATATA
The DNA here is from genome assembly GCA_037957365.1 of Torreya grandis. Lineage (NCBI taxonomy): Eukaryota > Viridiplantae > Streptophyta > Pinopsida > Cupressales > Taxaceae > Torreya > Torreya grandis. Next base: position 112,246 of record JARHVA010009291.1, read on the forward strand.
CTAACCATGTTCAAGCCATGTGATATAAGGTACAATGATTATACATATTATGAATACATCAAACGTTCTCACATATGTATGAGTGTGTGTGAGCGCACACTTGTACAAGTGTGTGTCTACATGTATGTGTCCATATCTATATATACATATAGATACATGTGTATTTAATATTTAATAAATTACTTAACATATTAAATATGTTAAATAGTTATAATTATGATATAGTAATCTATAACATAATATAATTAATATATT
>JARHVA010009291.1:117500-217500 GCA_037957365.1 Torreya grandis
TCTATGTTTGATACTTCCCAATATATCAATCTATCTTTCAACTACACAATCTAATCTCAAACCATTTCTCTAAATTTTCTTAACTACAAATGCAACATCATCATCTATGACTAATTTGTAGGTTGTGCCAAAGTTTTTAGATCTTATTATATCAGCGTCAATAGAAATTTAAATTCTCTTTATTATAGCCCAAAATGTATATGGGAGATCCACATGAAACATGACCAGCTTGGCATCTACTAATAAAAAAGAGTAAGGGTAAATTATTATCAACCAAATTCTTAAATGCTTATAAACACATTCCTAGTGAATCAAATGCCTAATTGATTATCAACATAAATGCAAAGATATTGTTAATGTGTTTGATTGAATAGTTTTTACTTGTATTTTGATGAAGCTACTCCATATTTGTGTATCCTTTTTCAGATTGATTATTCTTATGAAAAAAGTAGAACCATAACAAGAACAGAAGCCCTGATTATTTTAAGAAGATGAATCTACGATTTTTCATTTATTTATTTTCAACCTTTGCAAAACAACCATGCTTAAAAAAAAACCAAAATTGACATATAATGTTTTCAACTTTGTTAGTTCTCCAATGCTAGAAGATAATGCGTTTCCTAAGGGAATATAGGATAAATTACTATACACAAATATGTACAAAATTCAAAACAAAATAGAGGGGAAAAACCATTATTAAACTTATTGAGAATTAATGAACTTCAATAGCAATAAAAATGAATGGTGAACATAGGAGTGGGTTCATACATAGAAATAACTCTTTTGTTCACCATTTGTGCATATACATGCATAGAAATAACTCTTTTTTTCAAATTTAAATCCTAATGTCTCTTTGTGTATAAGTTTGTGAGGCTTCTATGTATAAGTTTGTAGAAAATATTGTGATGAGGGAAGATATATAATACAGTGAAGTTTTTTGTGTGAATTATAAGGCCTTTACCAAAAATATATCTTTTTCATCATCTACAACATCATATCATAGGCCTTTCACTATGTTCGCTTCACTTTCTCCCTCTAGTCAATATATCAAGATTTCAAGGAAGTTTTACATTGTTGTCTAGTTTCTACTCAGTTATATATAGAAAAGACCACTCTACTTAATTTTCTAGAAAAGGTTGTGAGGATTTTGTGTATAAGTTTGTAGAAAAACGTTTTGTTGAGGGAAGATGTAGAGTAGAGTGAAGTTTTTTGTGTGAATTGGAATGTCTTAACCAACAATCTATCTTTTCCATCATCCACAACAACACCTTGCAGGCCTTTCACTATGTTCATTTGACTTTCTCCCTCCAGTCAATATATGAAGATGTGAAGGAACCTTTACACTATTGTCTAGTTTTTACTCAATTATCTATATATATATATATATCTTTGATTAATTCTGCTTTACATGGAAAGGGGACAGGAAAAGAAAATATTATTGGAGAATCAAATCAAATCCAAGATAATATTGATCAAACCGAATCTATTTAATTACTAGAGTGTCTTGATATCTTGAATGACATGAACACATACCATCTTTATATACTACTTTGGTTTTCAATAACGTTAATCTACGTACTCAAGGATTCAGATGGCACATTCTAATAAGATCATTGACAAAAATGATGATGAAATATGCTATGATATTTCTTCATAAAAGATACCAAGAAAAATACTTTTAGGCATCATCCTAGTGTAATGAATTTGACATAACTAAAATCATGGGTCCCACTATCTAAGTTGGTAGATTGACAATGTGGTCTTGGTGGTGAAGAAATGAAGTGACTCAAGAATTTTTTGGGCCACCCTTATGTGTTTGGTCAATAGTACGTGTAGTCCATATTCACGTGTAGGACTATTACTATTGTGTAAGATCCATTACTTTTATGTGGAGCACAATAGGAAATAAAATTTTATGAAACAAAGTTTAAAAAATAAATAATACAAATAATGGATGATGTGCATAACACTTCATAATATTGAATTAATTATTTTTTCTTAGTTTAAGTCATTTTAAAAAAATCATGTAACTTAAATAAGGGTGCCATGTGTCAAGTCCTTATGAAGTAATTGGTTTATTTAGAGAAAAGTTATATTTGAAGTATTTAAATATAATTTGAGAAAAACATTCAATAAAAATTGTGAAAAAGGTAATGAAAAATCTACCTCTATAAAATGAATAAAATGGGTGTACTATCATAGACCATGTTGAATTTAAATTTTTCACACAGAAATGACATTTCATTTTTGGCCTTGACAAGAGATTGGCATGCTTTGGTAGCTCCAATCAAGCACCTTAAATTACAAATTTGGGTACTTTAATGATTAAATTTCAATGTAAACATGTTTTTCGTACTTTATGTTTATGGAATGATTTTATTTTAAATATGATAAGAAAACATCCAAATTCATTAAATTAAAGATAAAATACATGAAAAACAACTTAGTTTTAAAGAGAGCAATTTAGTTGCCAACTAAAAATCCTACAACATTAATCTTTTCTACACATAATGATCAATTTTTTAGTACATTGTATACTAGTATTTGATTGCACAACTTTAATATTTATTGTGACACTAATAAATTCTATACTAAAATTTAATTTTAAGATGCAATATACTAACATTTTATGGCATCCCTTTTACAATTTTTTGTGATGTTACTAAATTTTATTCTAATATTTAATACTACTAATTTCATATTTATATAATATTAATATTTTTATACTAACATTTCATTTTGGTAAATTATATACTAATATTTAATGGCACTACTTTCACAGTTGTTATAAATAATCAAAACATATTGTTTAGTGTGCTCATACTTTGGGTGGCCTACAATCATAGTGCTTGATGAAGTAGTGAATTTTTATCTAGATTGCTTAAAATGCATGTCACATGTCTAATAAAAAACAAATCACCACTCTTATTTATCTATCTAGATTCACTTAACAATTAATTAAGGATCAATTACATATTTTGTTTACATAAGTTACAAATAGTTATTTATCTACTTCAAACAGTCCCAATTTAATTGTATTCAAATAAGCAACTATGTTATGGTTATAATTGCTATGAATACATGTTTCACATTGATAAAAAAAATTTCAAGTCAAAGCCATCAAATGTGAATAAATTAATGGTTAAGCACTGAGCATTGTTTCCATGACATTGAACACTATTTAGATAATGATAAGTGTTATAAACTTCTAGGATCCATATCACCTTCCATTGGACTAAAAAATTCTTACGATAATTGACTACTTGATCAAGACTATTCAAAAGACTAAGTGTTTAGGTTGATTTATAGGATAACTCAGGTTCTTTGGGTCAATTTACTTATTCAAAATGACAAAGGTGAAGTAATTTGTCTTCGAAAACCCAAGTTATATAATCTATATTAAATCATAATTATGGAATGACTTTATTTCTCAAAATCATAAAAACTAAGTAAAGTAGATTTGTAAATTTGTAATACACTAATTAGAACAATCTAGGGTTTTGAAGTTACATTACTTCATTTTATTAAATTATAAGTAAAAACATTAAAGGTTTATAAGCCCAAAGTCTTCATAAACTAGAATAAATCAACATTATGGAGTTACTTGAATTCATAAACTAGATTAAGTGAAGTAATTCATGAAACCTGATAGTTGACAAGCATCATTTGCTTTTGTGTTTGAATTTTTTTTTGAGTATATGGCCTCAAATCATAGTGCATAATAGTATTCATTCATGCATGGTGAAGATAAGCCAATCCATGTGCCACTCCAACTGCTATATTTAATCTCTGCTTCCAACCTAATCTGTGATATAACATTAAAATGTCCAGGCTAGGTTTAGGTATAAATTTGGAGATTATTATCATTTATTCATAATTGAATGAGTAACCGAGAATTATCATTAAATTTTGGTGATGATGTTGTCCACAAATATGGAGTTATGCTAATAAATGGTCTTTGGATTGATGGGCCATGTAATTTTATCCATTTCAAAGCAATAATACATCCACTTAGGAGGATTCCTTTGTAAATTATTCCAAATCAACCATTTCCAATTATTATTTGGTAACTAAAATAGCTAGGTGATTTAAGTAATTTTGTTTCTATTAATCTCAAATATGGATCTAAAATTCGTAGAATATTGTGCTCTCAAACTTGAAAAGTAAATGCCTAGATATTTAGTTGATGTAATAGGTGAATATAGAAGAAGATAATAAGAGATGATATAAACATAATTGTAGTAATAATGGGAATAATGAGATAACTTATATGGAGAATATATAGTTTCCATGGTATAAAAAGGGATAAAAATAGGGCGATAAAATAACCACTTACTAATCTAAGAGCCTTTTTGTAGCTCAACAACTACCATAATAGAGCTATCTTATTTAGACATTAATTATCACTATAGGTCACCAATATAAATATAACCCATGAAAAGTAGAGATATCACCTTTTAGACATACCTAAAAATTGGGAAAATTATAAGAAAACTCAACATCAATGAAATGTCTAGAAAACAAGCCAAATTTTCAACTAAAAATTGTAACTTACAATACCCATCTTCATCCATAGGATTTGGCATTGGTTCATCTTGGAATCAATAGGTTGTGCAAATAAAAAGGCCTAGGTTACCAAAATAACATTATCTAGTGTCTTCCATGCCTAAAAACATGAAAAAACATAATAAACAGTTGTTGGATAGCAAGTGAAGTAATGTAACTTCCAAACCCTAGATTGTTCTAATTAGTATTTTATGGGTTTACAAATCTAATTTTCTAAAATTTTATGATTTTGAGAAGTAAATTCATTTAATAATTCCTATTTAATATGGATGGTGTTACCTAGGTTTACGAAGATAACTTACTTCACCTTTGTCATTTTGAATAGGTAAAGTAACCTAGAGAACCCGAGTTGGCCTAAAAATGAGCCAACAAAAATATTATTATTGTATGCATGTAGATTTTTAATAAAAAATATTAGAATGATGATAAAACACCAATGGAATGTATAATAATTAGATGCACAATATTCTAGAACAATAGAGATGGATAAATATTTGAGTTCTATGTGAAACATGACAAAAAAAATGGGCAAATATCAATATATTTAGCGAAAGAAATTAAGAAATGAACTTAAATTTTACCCAAATTTATATTATTTGGTTGTAATTAAGATATAATCATAAACAAAACATTACTTTTAGGACAAACAGATATTGACAAAGGAATTTAGCAGTTTGGAATATCTGATGTTTTTACCTTGATATTTTAAGCAAAAATATGAGACATTTGATTAAATGAATTTGTATCTTTTTAATCCATATATGTAATATAAAGTTGTATGAAAGTGTTATATTTTGACATCATGCTATTATTTGTGGTTGTTCACAAAATAGGGGACTATCAAAACACAAAGGAAGGAAAAGGCATGTGTGTTTCAGGGGCTATCAAGAATTTGTTAAATATTCAAAAAAATTATGAAAAACATAAACATTCACATCAAAAGTTCTAAAAATATATAAATAACTATCAACATTTAAATAAATAAAAATAATTTTCAACCTTCAAGTGGAAAATCAAAGGAAATTTGCTTCTGAGTTCTGTGTGAAACATGACACCAAAGATGGGAAAATTAAGTATATTTGGCCAAATAAATTAATAAATGAAATTAAATTTTACCCAAATTTATTTTATTTGGTTGAAATTGATAAATAATCATAAACAAAACATTGTTTTTAGGATAGATATTGGCAAAGGAATTTGGTAGTTTAGAATATCTGATGTTTTTTCCTTGATCTTTTAAGAACAAATATGGGACATTTGATTAAATGAATATGTATCTTTTAAATCCATATATATATATATATATAATATAGTTACATGAAAGTTTTATATTTCGACATCTTTCTATCATTTATGGTTGTTCACAAAATAGGGGACTGTCAAACCACATAGGAAGGAAAAGGCATGTGTGTTTCATGGGCTATCAAGAATTTGTTAAATATTCATAAAATTTATAAAAACCATAAACATTCAAATCAAAAGTGGTAAAAATATATAAATAACCATCAACATTTAAATACATAAAAATAATTTGCATCCTTTATGTAGAAAATCAAAGCCATTTTGCTTCACCTAATACTAAGCCACATTATTTACATAAAAATGAAGAAAGAAATTATTTTTTATAAGACTAAAATGAAGTCTGTTATCTTAATAAAATATCTTCATAGATAAAAAACCTACATTTTTGGTACATGCTCCTACAATACTCCATAAAAGGCCATTTCATGGCAATATTTATCAATAAAATCCTAAACAAATTGCAATTGCTCAAAAAATGCACCAAATCAAAATATCATTCACAAAAATAAAAATACAAAAAAATCATAATATCAAAAAGATAAAAAATGTCCTCAAAGCTAATCAAACCTATCTTGAAATATATGCAAGAAGAAAGGGGAGCTTCTGTTTATCTTTGCAAAGTGGTTATCCTAATTGAAAGCCATAGTTCAATGTAGCTTCTACAATAATTCATTTCAATGTCTCACTCTCCATATTTCCATCACATTTTTTCATTTCCAATCAATCAAAACTTAAGCATAAGAAATGCAGCTGGTTCTTTGAATGGAAATCAAGGATGAAAGGAGAGCCATGTTGTCTATCCGTACATAATTCTTAATGAGCAACATGACAATAGTAGGGAGGCTAAAAGAAATGGATTTTTTATGATCACAAGCTCTCATTATAGGGAAATGGGTTTATGCTTATGATGGAAATACTTTTCTAGTGAGTACTTTTATACTTAATTTTACTATTTATTGATCTCTTTAATAATACCCATAAAATCTGAACTATTAGGTCTGTTGTCCCAACTATTTCCCTAGATCAATTAAACAATTTTGGGCTACCTTGTTAATTTTTATGAAATTATAGTTTTAAATTATTTTTTAATAGTTCTTTATAATCTAAATTACTAGGCCTGTTATCCAAATTATTTCCTTAAATAAATCAAATAATTATGGGGCCACCTTATTAATTTTTATAAAAGTTTAGTTTTTTTTTGTTGATTAGTTTTTAGATGCTTTTTATTTTGATCCAAAAAATTATTTTTGTAACTTTTGAAAACTCCATAAATAGGATACCATCTTTATATCTATAGCATGATAGGATCCCATGTCTACTAAAGACCATGCCTAAATAAGCTATGCTAGATAATTACCTTGTCATATACGGCACAAAAACTAACAATTAAAACACGTAGCATCCACTAAATATGGAAAGTATAGAAATAAAATTAGTCTGAAGACCATAGTAACCACAAAGATAATCAACTCTTCAATCCCTATTGCAATTTTTTCAATTCCACTTCATGTTGGTTTACTTCCCCTATGTTTAAAGATTGACCAATACACACTCTTATGATGCCTTCATCTACCTTTACCTGACTCCCCAGACTCAAAATCGCATGGTAATTTTTATAATTTTGACTACTTTCACCCTTGATCCCCCCATTCTTCTATCTAACATGTGTGTAGAGTTATCAAGCTGTTGACAGAAAAGTTGAAATTAAAAGGTTTAAGCACATCTCCCCCAGAATAAAATCCCTCATCATTTTCACATAATCCATTAGTTGAAATAATCTTCCTTCCAATTTCTTGACACGTCATCAACACTAAACCTCTACTCAATGTTTTTAAAATTAGTTGGTTCCTGGAAGGCAGAATGTCTATGGTTTCCAATATTGTTTCCAAATATGCTATAAATTTAGGTCTTATGTAGTGACAAGCCTAAGATTTAATTACATTCTTGTCTGGGATATAGGTCAACAAATTGATAAAAAAAACATCACTTCAAAATTCACCCCACTCCTCATATTTGATTCCAATTAATCCATGCCTAGAATGACCTTAATTACCTACATCACCTCCCCAGACTAAATGATGAAATCAATCTTCAATCTATTTTATGTAACTGGGGTGAAGAAGGACATCTCCCTTTTTGTGTAGTAAAGGAAGAAACATGGATTCAATTATAGAATGCCAATAGAAAACGTGAGATAGAGGAGAAAAATAGTATGTATACTAGCAAAGAAATGTAAACCTTTCTCCTCACACTAATATTCCATCGATTCATATATCCATTTGAGCCTATATTTAATTTGTAACATGTCATCAAATGTGAATGTTTGCTCATGGATTAGTGATTGTGAATTAAAATCATATGCTATCTCTATTATTTTTTTATGCCACTTTTCAAATAGCTAATCATGTCCATGGACATATAACTTTTGAGTTTTTTCATGGATGGCATTAGGCATCTCCCGAATCTCCACTTGGTTGTCACTGTCCCTACAGATAATATTTCCTTTCTATAATTTTCTACCCTCCTGCCATTCGATTTGCATGACTAAAAATCTTAATGTTGAACATAGAGCTCATACAGAATTGACATGACATAAAGTTTTTTAAGGAGAATCTTATGAAGAAATGAACCATGTAAAACCCTCCATAAAAAAAATGGTAGCGGTGTCAAAAATAGATGTAATAAAGATCATAATGAGAAGTACCATCCATGCCAATTTGTGCAAAGGAAGCTTGACATATTCTCATGTCCTTGCTAACTAGTGAACTTTCATAAGGTGAGGATAGGGCTCAAGATTATCAATTCAACCATGTGGTAAGCCATATCCTTCACGCAATAGTGCATTTAATGAATTTTAAGAGACAATATTAGTGTTGAAAGTCTCAAGGCATATTTCAAGTCTAAATTAATGGAATAAGAGGATATTGTCCACCCTATAATGTTATTTATAGGTACAATGTGACAAATTGTATATGTATATTGGAATTCGGGAAAGATCCTATTTTATTTTTAGTTTCCACATAAAAATTAGAGGACAATGCATTTATTTTAGTTATTGTTGATGATGTCAATGCTCTTTCCCTAAATAACATATAAACAATGTTGACCAATCACAATAGAGATAAATGCCTTTTTCTTGATTTTTGTTAAAAAATACACAACTTGACTATTTTAAAATTGTAAATTTTTCCATACACAAAAATAATGAATTTTGATTGGTCCAGAGAGCAAACTTTAATCGATGGTTAAAGAAAATTGAATGCTTTAGTATACCCTCTGAGACCAGTAAAGTATGAAAAAATAAACTATGACAAAGTTGATGGAAAGTCTATAAAGACAACAACGCAGGGAATGGGAAATAGATAAAGTCAAAATTCAATATTACACGGAATATTTGGTGGCAGAGACAATGTAAAACACACTGAAACCCTTTTTCCATGATATCGGTCTGTAACCCCACATAGTTTCAATTGTTTAATTAAAAGAAGGAATGCATAATTTTTTTTGCTTTGTATTTACTTTAAAAAATATTAATGTATAAAAATTAGAGATTTTTGTTTGTTTATTTTTTTAAAATGACACATTTTGATATAGGAAAATTTTAAATAGTAAACTATTTTTTATAAATATGTAATGGTAAATTAAAAAATTCAATTAAAATATATATAAATTAAATTGTATAAAAAAAATAATAAATTAAATAATATTAATAATCAATTTAATAAATTTATTTACATTTAATTAATTATTTTTTAATAAAATATTTATTAATCCTAACTAATTCTTTAATACAAATATCTTTTAATATTAATCAATATTTACATACTCAAAATAAACCATGGATGATAACAAAAATATTTAAGATCAAGCTCATAATATCATTTAATGGTTATTACCATAATATTATTTAGAGGTGCTAGCTATTAGGATAGATAGACAATGATGTTATGTCATGTCATTTTTATAAACTAATATTGTATTATAATATGATAAAAATGAAACTTATTTATTTATTAAATTGTTGTATTGTTAAATTTTGTTTCTATTTGACTGATTGCAACAAACAATTACATGTAATGAAGTAAAAGGATAAATTTTCAAATCTGAAGCATGGTTTGTATCCCACTGATGCCACATCAAAACCAATGGAAGATATCATATACGAGGGTAAAGATCCATTGTTGTTGTGGGGCCTGTAATAGGAAATATAATTTTGTGGATTTGATTAAGTTGAGCCATTGATGCTTTTATAAATGGCATGCAAAACTGCAAAACCTAATATTGTATTCTATTCTGTTCTGAAATTAAAAGATTTATTTATATATTCTTGATTGATAATTTGTATAGTAGCATTGAGAACAAAGTATTATCTTGGTTTGTATGTCATAAGTTTCCATCAATTATTATGGTCATGGTAGACATTATAAGACTCTGTGAAGTTTGAATTTTTTTTTGGAGTCATTGTTTACATTTTTAGAGGCGTTACAACATAAATAATTTTTAAAAAATAATTAATTTATTATGACATAGTGGATTGAGTTTTTTTTTAAATTAAAAAATATATGATTTGTTTAGGGAAAAGCAGAAAAAGTTTTATTATTATTATTATTATTATTATTGCTATTGCTATTGCTATTGCTATTATTATTATTATTATTATTATTATTATTATTATTGTTATTATTATTATTATTGTTATTATTATTATTATTATTATTATTATTATTATTATTATTATTATTATTATTATTATTATTATTATTATTATTATTATTATTATTATTATACACTAATTCATAAATTAACAGTTGGCTCAAAGGTTCAAGTAACACTGAAAGGGATTGTTTAGTAGGATACAGTTTGGAAAGACACCCTAGTGTCTAGTGCAAAAGACTAACAATGAATTTAACATCTCCATTCAGATCTAGCTAGAAATACATGATTTTTTATTTTTTTAAATTTTAACAACATATACTTTTATTATATTACACCACAAAAATCTAATTAGTGATCCACATAAATTACTATAAGTATGATAATTGTAAATTAGCATATGGTATTATACATCACTAATCACTATCATCATAAGAAACACATCATAATTGAATATAGAAGGTAATTACTGATATCTAGCCACCACTGGTACAAACATATGACCACTGTTGTCAATGTACAATAAGTAAGTAATTGCATCTGATCATGATAATATTTCAATAATAAATACAATACAATACAATGTACATAAATATATAAGATACATGGCTCCATGGAGTATAAGTTCTGTAGACTCTAATATTTTTGGCAATCCCAAGTGTCATCTCCAAATAAGTACTACTGTGAAAATGGAGAACATTACCTTCATTTGACATTATGATGATATTAAGCTAGTTAAGTCTATTTCACTACTTACTCAATACTAATAATTCAAGATTTGGTTAACATAAACATAACCAACATAATCATATAGATTATTTCACTACTTACTCAGTACTAGCAATGAAAAACTATAATAATTAATATTATATTCTATTTTATTCTGTGAATCTCTGGAATTAGGAACATCAAGAATTTGAATTTTAGAATTAAAAAAAATTAAAAATTCCCTAAAATAAGGAAGACTCAACAAATTTTCAATTCATAGACATGGTGAAGTTTAAATTTCAGGGCTTCTCCAGAATTTATTTAAGTATATCCAAAACATTTATTCATAGAGAATATATAGATATTAAACATATATGATCAATTATAGAAATTAAAAAAGTTATTTATATATTCTTGATTGATAATTTTTATAGTAGCATTGAGAACAAAATATTATCTTGGTTTTTATGTCATAAGTTTCAATCAATTATTACAACCGTAGTATACATTATAAGACTCTGTGAAGTTTGATTTTTTTTATTGCAGTCATTATTTACACTTTTAGAGACGTTACAATATAAATATTTTTTATAAAGTAATTAATTTATTATGCAATGGTGGATTGAGTTTATTTTAATTAAAAAATATATGACTTGTATAGAAAAAAATATAGTTATATATATATATATATATATATATATATATATATATATATATATATATATATATATATATATATATATATATATATATATATATATAATCTATCAAATTTATGCATTTTTCATTGCAAACTTTTAAAAAAACACTAATTCATAAATTGACAGTTGGTCGAAAGGTTCAAGTAAAACCAAAAGGGATTGTTTAGTAGGATACGGTTTGGAGAGACACCCTAGTGCCTAGTGAAAAAGACTAATGATGAATGTAACATTTCCATTGAGATCTACATAGAAATAAGTTAATTTTTTTCTAAAATTTTATCAACATATACTTCTATTATATTACATCACGAGAATCTTATTAGTGATCCACACACACACACACACACACACACACACACACACACACACACACACACACACACACACACACACACATATATATGATAAATGTAAATAAGCATATGAAATTATTCATCACTAATCACTATCATCATAAGAAACACATCATAATTGAATCTAGAAGGTAATTATAGATATCCAACCACGATTGGTACAAACATACAATGATTGCTATCAATGTACAATAAGTAAGTAATTACAGCTTGTTATGATAATATGCCAATAATAAATACAATACAATGTAGATAAATATATAAGGTACATGGCTCCACCAAGTATAAGTTCTCCAGAATCTAGTATATATGATGATCTCAAGTGTCATCTTCAAATAGGCATTATTATGGGGCGGGAGAGCACAATCTAATTATTTATCCACATCAATATCAGACCATCCATCCCTACACAATTCCCATAAAAAAATGGCCCTCCCTTAATGGATAAGTAAATAGTAATGATATGATAATCTAAAGAGACAAGCTAGTACCTGCATGCGTCATGATTTTAAAAAACACGTGTAGTGTACCATAAATAAACTTGTTTTGATAAGATATTACACAAACATATAAATCATATATGTTGAATGATAATTTCTCAATAAAATTATTTTAACCAAAATTTTTAGTATTTAATGATATATAAGATCAGTTAAATGCAAATACACCAATTGATCAGATTACCTTCATTTGACATTGTGATGCTAGTAAGCTAGTGAAGTTCATTTGACTACTTAATCAATACTAGTAATGCAAAATTTGTTTAACATAAACGTAACCAATAGATTCATATAGATTGATTTATACTAGAAATAAAAAAACATTTAACCATAGAAATAACCCAAATGCATATATTTAATCCATCAAATGTATGAAAAAATCTCTATAACATTATTTAAGATAAATAATAAGATTAAAAATTATAATTTATACCAACTAGGTGTAACATATAATTGAACTTTAATTTTATAATTCCTATAAGTAGTATTCAAATATAATGCACTTTGTGATAACATATATTATCATAGTCCATGGTTCTTAAGCACAACTACTTATAGACAAAAAACCAGTATAATAATTCCAAGAATCAAAGGTCCCATAATCTTAATTATGTTTTGTTTTATCATGATGATTCAGTTATACATTTTTTTATGTTTTAAGGAGATATGTACATATATAATTTGTGTCTTACTCTTCTGAATTCCATCACTTAGAATATAAAAATTAATAGAACTATAGACACACATCACCGTGCATCCATACATACTATATATGCATATACATTAGTACAAATTAATCTACTCATAGTAGGTATGGTATACATGTCATCAAATAATAAATAAATACTACTTAAAATTGCTTATAGTCATTTATAACTCTAACTAAGGATTTTATGAGTTTTTCAACAATCATTTCATAGAATTAATTGATTGTCAATTATGAGTCATATAACTTATATAATATTAATAAATAAATTGTCATTGTTAATAGGTTATTTGTTTTCCCTACCAAATCACCATATAGTTACAACTTCCAAACACTCACAATTGCTTATAACCATCTAAGCATGTTCTCTTATATCTTACTACATGATCGTTTCCATCGACTCTTTTACATAAATTTTTATCAGATGTGTGTATGTGTGTGTTGATGTTAATATCCCCTTTCATATAGGCACATTTTAGGTCAAGCATATTATGTGTCATCATACATTTGGATATTTATAATCAATGTTATTTGAATTAATTATTATTGATTAAGTACAAATACCACATAATATTATTGAATAAGTTGTTACAAGTTATTATATTCATTATTGTATATCTATATAAGTCATTATAGGTATCACCATATATTCAGTTAATAATCAATTTTAAGTAACATATGTAATTAAAAATATGAAACGTGCTCTAAGTGAAGTATTATGCATGGATGTTGAGCTTGGTAAATTTTTTGGGAATATTGATGGTGTTCAACAACTTATTGCTCTTGATATTGAAGTTGACATCTAAGGTGTAATTTAAAAGATGTGTTTTGATGGAGCTTACTCCAATATTGAAAATGGAGTTAAAGTTGTCTTCTATGCCCCAAATGGTAAATGTCTTATGTTTTCTTTTTAGCTTTCTTTTGAGTGCACAAATAATACTACTAAGTATGAGACACTCTTACTTAGTTTACAGATTACCCATGAACATGGAGTTTCAGATTTGGTTATAAAAGGTGATTTTAAGTTAGTGGTTAAACAAGTTTGCATTGTTTATGCCACCAATTTTCTTTTTTGAAACAATATCATAATGTTGTTTAGGATTTTCTTGAATTCTTTGATGCATTCAACATTTTTTAACATGATAGAAGTTTCAATGAAGAGATTGATAGACTTGTAGGGTTAGGTGCTTAGTTTGATATTGCAAATACAAATCCTCATTGTCAGTATCAAGTGAAGTTGCTTGTTAGGACTTCAATCCCAAAAAATGTTCATCATTATAAGTGTTTCATGATGATGAATAGATAAAGAGGTTTCTAAATTGTGAAGTTGAATTCTATGATCAGATGATAGACTTGGAATCTATGGTTTAGGTTTGTGATGGAAAATACATCTTCTTTAGGAAGGACATTATTCAGTTGAAAACAAACACAATCCATAAAGGATTGGTAATTCAAGAAACATCTTTTAATAGAGCTAATAAAATTAAAAATCGATCCTCATTCATTTCAAAAAATGTGATTAAGTGTAATTTAGGTTCCCATGAGAATCCAAGGAAGGTTTAGTTGGGTACTCACCTAAGTGTAGTTGAGAAGCAAGTTTACATGAAAATACTAAAAAAGTACCATGATTGTTTAACATCACCTTATTCTGAATTAAAAACATATAGAGAAGATTTATTCCAACATGTCATCCCATTGCAACATAATATCAAGCATTTAAGGTAGAAATAGAGACCTATTAACCCCATCTTGGCCACCAAGATGCAGGATGAGTTAAAGAAACTAAAGGATAGTGGGATGATTTAACCCATTAGGTATTTATTATGGATAAAACACTTAGTCCATGTATGAAATAAGAATGATGGCATATGCTTGTGTGTGGATTTATAGAATTTGAATAAAGCTTCTTTAAAAGATAGCTATCCCCTATCCAATATAGATAACCTAATTAAAAGTATTAATAGATTAGAGATGTTGTCCACTTTAGATAGTTTTTCAACATATAACTAGGTTGGGGTGAAGGAATCTGAGAGACCTAAGACTACATTTACAATGCTTTGGGGTATGTATATATATATATATATATATATATATATATATATATATATATATGAGGATGCCTTTTATGTTAATGAATATCGATGCAATTTTTTAGGGAGATGTAGATGTTATTTTTATAAGGGTAATTAACAATTTTATAGTTGCATAACATGATGATATTATTATCTACTCCAAGACTAGAGAGGAACATTTGGAGCATCTGGAGAAAGTGTTGATCAAATGCAGGGAGTTTGGCATTTCACTTAATCCTAAAAACTATCATTTTATAGTGCAAAAGGCCATGTTAATGGGACATATAGTATACAAGGATGGTGTTATGATTGAATTAGAGAGGGTAGAAGCCATTAACAAAGTTCTTATCCTATAGTATTAGAAGGAAATTTATTCTTTTGGGTAAATCAACTTTGTGAGGAGGTTTGTGTCCAAATTTGTAGAGATCACTTAGCTTATCACTTCTATGTTGAAGAAGGAACAAACCATAAAGTGAAAAGAGAGGGATGTATAATCATTTAATGACATCAAATGACCATTAAATTTTTCCCCTATTTTGGCTAGCCCTTATTACATAAAAGTATTTTAGATTTTATCTTTTACATCATATAATACTATTATTGTTGTTTTGTTGTAAAATAATGAAGATGGTCATGAGAAGCCCATAAATTTATTTAGTAAGGCTATGCAAGACACTGAAATGAATTACTATCATGGAAAAATAGTCCTTCACTCCTTTTAAGGCTATTAAAGCACTTAGACCTTATATTCTATGTCTAAATATTATTGTTTACATCTCGCATACCGTGGTGAAGGACATCTTGATTCAGATTGAAGTAATGAGTAAGAGATACATATGGGTTAACAAGTTACAAGAGTATAATATGGATATTAAAACCACTAAGTTAGAAATAAGGATGGGTTTAACGAAGCTCATGGTTGAGACTAATTTATAATCCATTGAGGTAAACACTACTAGTTTTAATGTTGATGATTCTTTGAGTCAATTTAACATATCTCCATGGTATAAATACATTATATATTAGTTGAAAAATCTAAATTATCCCCTTGAATTGAACAAAAATAAAATAATAACCCTTAAACTTGTTTCCCAAAAATAACTCTTGACTAAAAATGGACTTGCATGGAATAATATAGATGGGGCTCTCTTAAGATGAATGCTTGAAGAAAAATCTGTTGACTTGATTGAAGACCTCCATAGTAGAGTATGTGGTGGCCATTTTGAACATAAAGTTACAGCTCATAATATTATGAGAGCTGATTATTGGTGGCCATAGTTGTTTAAATATGTTTCTTAGAAAGTTAGAAAGTGAAAGAAATGCCAATGTTTTGCTAGGAAGATGAAAGCTTATGGTTCTCTTTCCTTGTAGCCTATGATGATTGAAGGCCTATTTAGATAATAGGGAATGGATTTTATTAGATAAATTATTGATTCATTAAGTGATGGACATAGATGGATACTATTTACAACTGATTACTTGATGAAATAGGTTGAAGCGGTCTCTACAAAGAAGAAAACACACCATGTAGTTATAGATTTTTTATTAAATTATATTATTTGTAGATTTGGTGTGCCTATCAAGGTAATTGTTGATAATTACATGAGATTAAAAGCTAAATATTTAGTGTCATTGTGAAAAGAGTAGGGATCAAATTAGCTTATGCTTCCAATTATAACCCTAATAGTAATGGGCAAGTAGAATCCAGTAACAAAAACTTGCTCAAGATCATTAGACATACTTTGGAAGAAAACAATAAGAAGTGGGGTAAATAGTTAAAGTTTGATTTAAGGAATAATAGGATCATGCCTAAGAGAGCTATAAGAAAATCCCCTTTAAACTTTTTTATAGAGGTCAAATAATTTTGCCTCTGAATTTATAATTACCAACCTATCAATTCATGCAACAACTAGAAGATGATGAGAAAATCAACCACTATGAAAGAAAGATTAACTATATTATTGAGGTTGATCAAATTCAAAGATAATATCATGAAAATCATATCATTTTTAGGGAAAGTCTTAAGAAGATATTTCATAGGAAGGTCACTCCAAGAACCTTCTATGTAGGTGATCTGGTCCTAATTTGGCATAACAAGCATGAGGAGAAAGGTAATCATGGAAAATTTAATGCCTTGTATATGGGTCCCTATTCCATTGACTACTAGATTAGGGAACATAATATTTTTTAGAGGCTTAGATAGTGAAATATTGGAGCTACCAGTCAATGATAGATATTTGAAACACTTCCTTGATTGAGTGCATAACTTATGTATAAATTTATTATTTTATTGATTTATTACCCCTCTGCTTTGAGCCTAGCTTGTATAGTTTTCTTTCATGTTTTTTGTCCTATATTCATTCTTAGATCATCTTGATATATATTTTTTAGTTTGCCATTTTTTTGAGATTTCCTAGATGTTTGTTGATAAATTTTCAAATATTAAGTCTATGGCCCTATGGATTGGTACCTAGTCTTAGTGTTTTGATGTTATTTGCACACTCATAGGGGTGTATATCATTGAGTGAGAGCCAATGTTGATGCTTATATTTTCATGAAGTGTATGTGCCAGCATGAAGGTCCTCAATACTACATGGATGCATAGAAGGTAAACAATACAAAATGTTTTTAAATGTATTTGGGCTATGCTGAGGTGGAGGACATATGCAAATAAAAAACATAGCATGGTTTTTAAAGCACCACATAACAAAGAATCCTATTTGGTATTAAATAGACACACAACAACATGAAACAACATTACACATAACTTGTTCACATGGGTAGTCAAGGAATAAATAAAGTTCAAGAAAATTTTATTGGAGTATGGGCCCTAGCCAAAAAGAAGTTTGATGAAAAATTGGATGTAAAATTGAAATTTAAAATCATACTCTATTATTCCACTAAAAGTATGGTAGGTAAAAAAAAACTGCATTTGAGGAGATAACAACTTGACAAAGAATTTCCTATTGTCTGCAAAGTTGACTTGTGTAAAATTACATTTGATGGTGTTGAGTTTTGATAGAGGTTTAGAGATTAAAAATAATTTAAAAGTAGTCTAACATCTCTACCAAAACTTTGGGTGATGAAATAAAATTGAATATGGGGGTAGGGAAGCCCATAGAACTTCTGGTGGTGAAATACATTTCTCCACATTACAAATTGTAATTTATCTCCCTAGTCCTGAATTTGGTGAAATAATGGCATAAATAAGCATGGTAGAAATTAGAAGGTGAGATGTAATTTACAATAATGTAATATTTTAAATTTCTTATAAGGTTATGAATCCTATGGGAGTAAAGGAGACAAGGAAATAAAACAACTGAAAAGGGAGACAACAAAGCAATTTGAAAGTTTTTCAATGTACAAATTGATTCAAAGGTTTTAGAATCTACATTAAAAGGAGAAATAAGTGGGAAGAAGTCAGTGAAAAAGGGTATGAGTAATCTAGCTATGCCTGAGAACAATGCCCAATGGAAATGACTTTTCCATGTAAATCAAGGAAAGTGGATCCATTTGTGTTGGCAATACTATCCCCTCCACGTAGTTTGATTTTCTTGAGATAACAAGTAATGGTAGAAGTCTAAAAATTTGTTTTTTAAATAATTAGTTTGACATGCACTTGAAGCTCCCCTGTTAGATGTAAAATTATTTAAATTAAAATGATCAAGAATAAGTTCTCATGGCTCAAAAAAATTATCCATACAAGGAAACTTGGAATCTGTTGTGATAGATTGGCTTTTGCCATGAATGAAATAGAAGTGAAGTCAAATATGGGTGAGGAAGGAAAGAAGTACAAGGTTTGGATGCATTTTGGTGATTCATCCTCAAATTTTATATTAAGGTGTGGATTTGATTCTACATCTGTACCTATCTTGAAAAGTCTATCCTCAATAATCAAAAGGGTTAAAATTAAAGATAATTTTCCTCGAAAGCATAGCCAAAGTTCAAATAGAAATGAGTCCATGAAGAATCAAAAGAGATTATTTGAGGACTCTCAAGGATATTATTAGTGACTTGGAGGTAAATTTTTTTTAGGTTATACCAAATGCCTGGAATGTATATGCCATATAATAGCCATGGTTGTTGCTTTGTAATGAATCATTATCTTCCCTAAGTCAAGTTAGGAAATTATAAGGTTTTGGTTGATGTTCCCATTATAAAATATATGGATATATGTGAATTACATCTTCAACTCAAAAATGAAGAAATAATTTACACCCAAAATCATGGAGATAACACTATACAAATAAATTCTAGCTTGATGCAGGGAAACTATTTCAATATTATGAATAAAGAAGAAGCAATGCAGGTTTCCATTGGAAATTGATTTAGATCCAAATGTATCATGTGAATATAAGAGATTATTAAGTTGAAGCATCAAATATAGGAGAGATAAATTTATATAAAAAATCATATACAAGAGTATTTTGTTGAACCAGTGGCTTGAAATGGAGTTGGGTGAAAATTTTGAAAAATTTAAAAAATTATAGATTTTGAAAAAATTGTAGATGTGGCTCAGAATATCCCTAGGATATTTTAGTGGGAAAAGTAATTTAAAAAATTCAAGTCATAAAAATGTAGTTATGAATTGCAATCAACTCTCCTAATACCAATAGTCAAATCAAGGAAGAAAAAAGTCAACCCAAGGAGAACTTTAGGTAGAATTGGAGGAAAGATGTAATTTTACACTTATGAAAATTGTAAATTACACTTGGATCTTCCATTTATTATAGTCAACACTAGTCAATAGGTGGTCTTAATAGAAGGGGGAACTTCCACAACCAATTGTTGCTTTTGTAATTTTGTAAAATTGTAATTTATGATTGGAGTTCTAGATTTTATAAAAGAAACTTTTGAGGGAAATGGGAACCCCAACTGCAATTTGGAATTTTGAAAAAATAAAAATTGTAGCTGAAGTTATGAATTCCCTAAAAGGATCTTTTGAGGGAATCTGGAAATCCAAGTGTAATTTATAATTTTGCAAATTTTTAAATTGCAAATTACATCTAGAGTTTCCATCTCCCTAAGGGAACTTCCTTGGGGAACTACAAGTGCAAATTGTAACTATGCAATTTGTTAATTGCATATTTAAAAAAGTGGCCAAGATTTCCCCAAAAGGTCAAAAAGTGAAAAGTAATGCATTTATGCACTAAAAAATGTGGAGGAAACCATAAAAGGAAAATTTGTAATAATCAAATATGAAAATTGTAAAGTGTGAAAAAAAAATTAAAAAAGAAAAGAGCAAAAAAGCAAAGGTAGAAAAACAAAAGTGTTGAAAAACAAGTTACATGAGTAAAATAAGCCTAAGCATTTCATTTTCTTATGCTTTTCTTATTCAATCTCCTCTATGGGAGATAAATTGCAATTTTGAAAGCCTAAGGTGGGCCATTAGAGAAAGATCATTTGAATAGCCATGGATCTAGAATATTTCCATGCCATCATTGCAAGATCAAGTTATTCCATGGTGTGCATAAAGGGAAGGGTAGTTATCAAGAAGGTTTCAGCTATGCAAGCAAGTGGTCAAAGAACATTTCCAAGCATTTTCACAAAAAGACAAATTTTGTTGGCCCTCCATCACAAATATTATCCTTCTAGCTCAATAAAGGCATCTTGAATAAAGAAATCAAAGTTTTTATTGCAAATATTGATAATTCCTTATAGAGGGAGTTAGAGCAATGATTTTTCATGCAAATGGGTGAAGATTCTAGGCACGGGAAAGGGCATATTCTAGTTAAGAGCATCTTGGAAGAACTTGGAGGGTTGTTTTGTAATTTTCAAAATACAACCCCTATTCCCAAATTTGAAATGGGAAAAATATAAATAGAGGGTTTATCCTCTATTCTAGGTTGTTGTTAGTCTTTTCTTTTTCTTAAGTCTGAGCTCTTTCAATAAATTTTGAGATCCATTTATGTGTGTAGACATTGTCTCCCTTTCTAAGTTAGTTGTAGAGGAGAAACCCTTTATTAGCAATATTTGAGAGCATTATAAATCTTTCAAAGCATTTTTAATATGTCTCCCTTGTCCAACATGGAGAAACCTCACCATTCTTGTGCCCATGGCAATATTTTTAAAAATTGATGTATGTAATATCTCTTTTTAAGTTAATGAAAATGCTTATGTTTCTTTTCTATTTCTTATTGATGAAGTGTAGCAATGTGTTTTTCAAGTTATGTTGATTGGAAATTTGGGTTTTTGTTTATTACTCATTATCATTTGAAAATGGATCTAGATTATAAACCCTTTCCATGTTTTTTTAGAAGATGTTATTGAATAACTTTTTATGGCACCCTTGGTTTATGGATTTGATAGAGAAAAGTGTTTGGAATTTTAGATGTAGTGTATGCTCTAGGGTTTCAGGGATCATTTGATATTTCCCATTATCTTGCATTTTAGTTTTCCATACATCTTTGCCAAGGAATGATGCTATTAATATTTGAAATCACCTCTGCTATTTCAAAAACCACCAACACACCACCCTTCTTTCTAAACTACCTAATTATCATACCATGTCCTACACGGTAAATAATATAGCTAGATAAATTTTTCAAGTGTTATTTTCCCTAAAAAATCTTAAAATATTGCATACTTAACATGTGTTTAAATTTTGTGCTTTGAATCATGGTCCCACAGTTTTCCATTTGACCCCTACTATTGAAGATTATTTAAAAGGAAAATTGAAGTCATATACCCATCTATCTTCAATAGCTTATATGTAACCTAGAGAATTTGTTCATACTGTGTGATAGGTGGAGTGAACAAATTTGGTTGTGCCTTGGTCATATTTATATTTTTTTATACTAAAAATCCCCATGGAGGTTGAATTGCATAATCTCTCTATGTTTGTAAGTTAATTTTTAGGTTCTCTCACCTTGGTTTAGATAGAGCCAAAATTAATAGGGAGATGACCATACCCTCTGTTAGTACCTCTCAATCATATTCTGTATCCGGTCCATTCTTGATGCCAAACCCTTCTTCGGCTATACTGTCATACTAGTGGGTTTTTCATCTTAGTTTTTCATTTTCTTCAAGTTGAAATGCCAAGAGTACAAGGTGTGTACAACTGAGAACCAACACAACACAAAATTATAACATTGCATTAAAGACACCTAATTTACATGCCTACTATTTAAATTCTTTTGAGTGTTCACATACTTCAAATCCTCATGATTATTAAATAAGATAAATTCCTTAGGCACTAGGTAATGCCTCCAATGTCTTATTACTTGTACAATGGCATAAAATTTAACATCATATGTAGTATGCATTGTTCTTATCTAATTAAATTTCTTACTAATGTATGTTATTAGCTTCCCTTATTAACTCAACATAACACTAGTTCCCATAGACAAAGCATCATAATAAATCTCAAAGACTTTGATAAAATTTGTTAATTCTAGAATAGGCTTTTTTATAATCTTCTTCTTCAACAACTCAAATATTTCTATTTTTTCCCTTGTCCATCCAAATGCTTTTCCTATCATACAATTTGTTATTAGTGCAACAAGATTACTAAAATTATTAATGATCTTTCTATAAAAATTACTAAACCATGGAAATGTTTGACCTATTTGATGCTATATGGGATAGGAAAATCAACAATTGTCTTACTTTTTATTCATTCATTTATTCTTAGACCATTTATTCAAACTAGGAATCTTAAAATTACCAAACTATTCAACATAAACATTCACTTATTCAAATTCTCATAAAGATTTTCTTTCTTTAACAATTCTAATATCATTCTCAAATATATTAAGTGCTCTTATTTTGTCTTATTGAATATTAAAATATTATCAAAATTAACCACCACAAACTTACCATTGTATTCTCTTAGCATTGTGTGCATCACCCTCATAAGTGTGCTAGTTGCATTAGATAATCTATATTGCATTACCATCCACTCATTTAAACCATATCTAGTCTTGAATATTTTTTCCCATTCATCTCTGTCATGAATTTGAATCTGATAGTAACCACTACTTAGATCAATCTTGGTAAAATATTTTTTTCTTGCAAGAAAATTCTTCATGTCATTTAAATGAGGTATAAGAAATCTATACTTGATTATAGTTTTATTGATTACTCTACTGTCCACACAACCTCCACCCCCCATCTTTATTTGGAGAGATCAACGGTGTTGTTGCATGTGGATTAATGATCTCCCTTAGCATACCTTTCCTCACTAATTCAATAACCTACTTATTTAATTCAACATATTCTCTTGGACTCATCTTATAAACTACTTGATTGGGTGGAGTTAATCCTGAAATCAAATCAATATGATTTTCAATATCTCTCTTTAGTGGTAAACCTTATGGTAACTCATTAGTTATACATCTATATACTATATAAAATTTGATCACCTAATATTTTATTTACATTGAGTGAAACTTACATGTAATCTTTGTTTTACATCCACTAATGCCGAGAACACTGCCAAAAAATCCATAAGAAGCCCAAAATTGGTGAAGGCATAATATCTTTTATAGAAGCATGTCTTGTAAATGGAGATCTAGGTATATTTTAAATAATATATAAAAATCATGAGTTTCCCATCAAAACCACCAACATATGTTATGGTTGAATTTGACAGTTACTTAGGAATACCACTTGAAAATAAAACCCCATTTATAATTCCAATTAGAGCAACATAAAGAGGAAGCACATACAAACTACCATTATAGTTGGCTTGTAAATTAACAATATGTAAATCATAATGTTTAACTCTTTGAAAAGCCACAATTGATATAGATCAAAAATAAAGAACATGGTTAACATTTGTGGCTATATCCTATGTAAAGTCCTTGGAAGGACTAAGAATAATACTGCCATTTACATATGACCGCTATGAAAAGTTTAAAAATGGAAGACAACTTTCCAAATGAAAAGTTAAGAAAAAGAGATTGAAATTCTTAGAGGATGAGTAATGTCATGTAATTATCACAAATTTATTCTATGATTATTAGTTGATTCAATATTTATCATTTTATGTGATGTATATGACATATTTTGATGAGTATTAAATGATTCTTTACTTTAAATATCCTATCGTATGTAAATTAAACTTTTGTGTGATTTAATTTAATATATATCATACTTTTGGATGATTTTATGTGATTTATATTGTACTATTAAAATTTTATAAATACCTTAATTTGTAAATTAAATATTCAATATGTACATATGCTACTAACATATCCATTTAAAAATCTATGTAAAAGACACCAAGAGATATCATTTCTGAGACACCTATATTTCATTAGATTTGGAACATAAGTGGAATAGTAGCCTTGAAATGATCTCTCTACATCTTTTATATAAATTTATGAAACATAGGTATGTTAATTTCTTAGCAAAGACATAGATAATAGTATTTTGAGTTTGAACAACCATCCATCTAGGGATTCTTTGCACCTTGAGAAGGTTTAGTGTCATGTTGGAATTTTAGAGGTAAATATATGTTTATAGATTGTCATGAAGAATAAAACCTAGCCTAAGATATATTGTATAAGATTATATTTTTTGGACTCTCAAAATTTGTTTTATGTGCCTTTCACTAAAAAAAATTAGGTCCATTTGTTGTTTAATTATTCTTTTAATTAAAAGGATTTAACATGGATTCATACCAAATGTTAGAATATTGAGACTTGCAAAATAATTTTAATAATTACATAAAAGGTATGGAAAATAGGGATGAGGACAAATTAACTAGCATAATTATGGAAGATATAACCTTTTTGATAAGTCAAAGTGTTTTTTTTTTTTAATGTCAAAGGTTACAAAATCAATCAATCCATGTATTAGTATGTTAGTATTGATTTTAATTCGTTAAAGAATGAAAAAACATTGTTACTTGATTCCTTAATATATGGTATGATATTTAACAAAAAATATTGATAGATAATAATAATAATCCCGTGGTATAAAAATAATTGGTTATCAGATCAAACTAGGAAAGATAAAATTACTTTCTAGGAGAATAGAAGGAGATAGGTATAAAACCAAAAACCTAAGCAAAAATAATGTTATTAAGATCGTTACATGAAAGAATACTAAATAATTGAAGCATAGAGGCATCACATCCCATAGGAGATAAAGATTACAAGAAAGAAGTAACACTATGGATCCACTCACATGAAGCTATAAAATACCATCACCAATAGCCTTAGTCACTAATCCCTAGAACATATTTCAAGCACAATACCGAGAACACTACAGAGAAATTTTAGTGATGAAATAAGCCAAGATAGAATCCATGTCTTCTCCAAGCTTATCAAATGTAAACAATCCAAAAGCCAAAATAGGGAGGAAGACTAGAGACTACGGTAACCACTCCAAAATCTAGACCATTGATTCCCTCAACAACTTGAGCATATAGAAAGAACCTTCTAATTTATTATTGATTCAAGTCTTTTATTATTAATTCTTTGTATTCTTCATAGGGAGCGGGCCTTCACAATGCTAACATTCATTAGGAGGAAGGCAAATTCATTTAGAGTTAGAAAAGAAATTTGTTAAAGTGTTATTCTAATAGCAGTTGTGGGAGAAAGAGATGTGCTCAAAAAAAGGAATGACATGAAGGATACATTGAATGGTTGAATTTATCTACTGTTGGACAGATCTTCTTGATTTAACAACATCAATAATCAAGAGAGAATCACCTTCCATAAATAATTTCTTAAAATTAAATTAATATTAGTTTTCAAACCCCTGAGAAGAGTTAGAGCTTCGGCCAAATTGTTTTAAGACCATGAAATATTGAAGGCAAAATAGGATAACATGTGTTCTAGATTATCTCTAAAGATGCCTCCAGCTCTATAAATCCCTGGATTATCTTGGGGAGAGCCATAAAAATTTATCTTGACATAATTTTCATTTAGAGGCTTCTCAGAGCCAAACAACCATTAGTTGATTTATAGAGGGAGGTTGAAGTTATTTTTCATTAAATCTCATTTAAAGAGAATATGAAATCTTGTTTAATAATATTATTTTTAGCAAGGGGTACTTTAATCTTAAAAACGTTTTGAAAGAGCGTCTTGATTTTAAGATTGAGAATTTCTTTGGAGAGGGATAGGTTCCTTAATAACTCTATTGTTTCTCTCTTTCTATAAGCTATAGGTGATCAGAGATGGGGCCATAGCCAAAATACTTCTCACTTGATTCCTCCCTTATTTTATTTAGTTAATCAAAAGTTACTAAATAGAATCAGTTGTTATCTAAAATTTGTTCATTTTCATAAAGAACCAAAATCAAATTCTTCAAATAAAATTACAATGAAAAAAGATTTGGTTCAATGTTTTATAATTTTATTTACGAAAAATACATTAAGAGAACTCTTACAAACCAATCTTTTTACTATAATCTTTAAAATTTAATTTAAATTAATATATATATATATATATATATATATATATATATATATATATGATGAAAATGATAATTTATTGTATTAAGCATTAAGATATAAATCCTTTAAAATATAAAATACAAAACAAATTTTACATGTGAAAAGCCTAATAAACCAATAAGAAATTTAACACTTTTTAAAGATTTATTTTGCATTGACCCATCAAAATCAGATTACATTTTGGCTAATAATTGCCCCGTGCTTTATTTCCTTTTATCTAGCAGATAGGGTTGGATTTGACTCCACTTTAACCTGTTTTGGCATTTATTGATATTTATTTCATTTTATATTTGGCCCTGATACAAAATTAGAACCAAGTTTTCTTTCAATTAAATTCTTCCTTATTGGTTTTGGAGTTTATACCAATGTCTGAATAAGCTAAGCATTTTTTTGTTTTTTCTGCTCAACAGCCGCAATAGCTACACGGGCGGAAGAAAATGAGAGAAATCCATTGAGTAGCACCATGTCTAAGACAAGTGTTGGAATCTCAAGAAAATGAGACAAATTCATTGAATCCGACCATGTCTAACGTAAATAGGAAATTTCGGAAACTACACACTTAAGAGCAGTAGAAAAATAACAGAACGTAATAGTAGAGATAATTAAATAGATAAAATATTTAATATATTTGAGAAAAAATATAGAATTTAGATGGTAAAATTTTAGTAAGTTAAGAAAAAATTTGCGATATAAGATATCATATTTTATTAATTATAAGATGAATAAATTACATGCAAATTTATTATGTAGATTACATGCAAACTCCACAAAGATAAATACAATTAATTGAAAAAATCTCGTTAGGATTCCTCTTCCTAAAAATAAAAAGTAAAAATGCCATTAGGATTTTACTTCTAAAAACAAGATCCGATGAAATTCTTCCTAGAAATAAAAATTTGACTCCTTGATTTTTTATTTCAAAATTACTACCCCTGAATCTTCAGCAAAAGGAGCTCCATAAAATGTTCCTCTCCACCACCCCTCCTCCCAGCACTCTCTATGACAATAGTAGAGTGCATAACCCTCCCACACCCCACTTATCAAAAAGTGAACTATAAACTACAATGCAAAAAGATCCAAAATTTAATTTTATTGTTACATATCTTACAATAAATATAAAAAAGTTACACATTTTATTTAATTCAATTTTTCATATAATAAAGTTGAGTTATTACACCTTATTGATAATAAATATAGAAAAACAAAATTTGTATAACTTTTTTTTGAATCTAAAAACCATTTCAGACTATATATGGGTTCGTACTTATTGGCCTCTAAGCTTATACTTAATTTTATCCCCTTAAAATCATTCTTGTGTTCATAAAACAATAACTATTTAGTAGAAAATATATAAATGAAAGACTTTTATTTCACGAAATGATTATAATCTCTTCTAAAATTTGTTATGCTGTGTTATTTCATTGGATTAAATTCATGTAACAGATTATAATCTCTCCTCTAAATTTTGTTATTGTGTGCTATTTCTTTGAATTAAAATCTTAGAACAGATTATAATTTTTCCTCTAAAATTTCTTATGCAAATTTCTTATGTTTTATTATTTCTTTTGGATTAAATTCTTGGAATAGCTTAATTAGCCTGTAACCTTTTATAAGCAGGAAAGTGTGTAAATCTATCAGTACACTACCTTTATATTAAATCCTATCCGCTCATAGAGTAAGGGAACCATTAATTTGAATGAGGACTGCCAACCTTTTGAAATCAAATTTTATTGGAACACAACTTCTCAGGGTTATCCGAAACCGTATGATTTGGTAGCAGCCCCCATTTAAAGCAACAAAATAAAGAACTGGCCGAGACCTGCAGTTATAGAAACACCCTGCTTGTACATTCCAATTGGACATGAAAGGCTTTAAAGAATTATGGCCGATGTAAACAAATAATATCAATTTCATTAACTAAAATATGCAAACCTGCAAGTTGAAAGCTTCAGCCGTTTCATACAAGTGTGGCCTATCTGATTTTATAAATAAAATAATAAACCACATAACTTGGCATGACTTTTTCCCTCGAAAGCAGTGCACAAGAAATTTTACAAATTAGGAGCCCGGGAAGGAGAAACGTAAGCTTGGGATGTCAAAAAGGTTCTGAGAAGTCAAATATTGGGAGGTTATAGGATGGCAGAGAGGTTTTAAGATGTAAGAGTGTAGTTAGTGGTATGCAGTTATGTTTTTTTTAATTTGAAATTAGGGGTTTGGAACCTGCGTTTTTGGGGTTTGATATTTTATGTTGAGATTTTATTGAGATGAGAATGGATTATAATAGATATGAAGTTGAATAATAAGTCTAAATATAATGAGAATTAAACAATATAAAATATAAAAATGACTAATTAATCACTAAAATAAAAATTCAAAATTATATAAAATATAAATTATTAGTAAATAAGCAAAAAAATTACAACTAAAAGCAAAAAAAAAAAAAAAATTGTTTAAAATCTAAAAGAAAGTGAAGCATTGAAAAATGTCCATTATTACTCTTATCCTTGGATCAATACAAATAGATTAAGCGCGGTGACATAGATGACATATATTTAAAAAACACAATAAAAAAAGTGTGACACACAATATTTAAGAAAAAGATAAACCTTTGGTGAGGACGGGAAAAAAAAACAAACTAAGGATCCTTTTTGGAAAGAATATAGAGGAAAAAATCATCGATTTAAAACGGAGTCGTCAATTATTAAGGAGGATATTGGGAAAGAGAGGATCGGTTTGGAAAGAGGAACATAAAAACATTCTCTTGTAAAGAAGGTAATGTCACAAAAGTGTTTTGATGGATTCTTTTCTTATTAATGTTTGCATTGCATGCAACTTATGTGTGATTATGACCTTGATGAATGTGTTTTATCTTGGCTTCCATGTTAAAGGATTATATATAGTTTATAATCTTCGATTTGATCTTCTCTTTTGACAATCTTTTTTGCAGAATTGTATTGCTTGTGAAGAAGTGGATGGAATATTTTAACAAGATTTTTCTTTTTCTTTTATTTGTTTTTCATTCTCTGTATTTTATTTTGGTGAGTTGGGGAGGGTAAGAATAGTGATTGTATTTGACAGTATGTTGTGTTCATCGGTATTATTTGATATGTATTATAAAGGCTTTTATCAAGGTGTGGAAGAGGTGGTTAAGTTTAAGATTAATATTTTTGGAGACAGTATCTTCTGTGAATTCAGATATCTCCACCAAACGTAGTTGATTTCTTATTTTTCATGTAATATATGCTTTGACAAAATTCAAATATCAAATTATCACCGGTTTAGGGACCATGTGTTCATTGTAATACTTTCTATCATTAAATATTTATTTGATTGCGACTGAACTATATTGGCTTGGCTATATTTCATTGATTGGGTTGTGACCTTTCTATGTTTTCTAGTCTTGAGTCACTATTATTAACTATTAATTTTTATAAGAAAGCT
Source organism: Torreya grandis (assembly GCA_037957365.1). Lineage (NCBI taxonomy): Eukaryota > Viridiplantae > Streptophyta > Pinopsida > Cupressales > Taxaceae > Torreya > Torreya grandis. The sequence goes on from JARHVA010009291.1 coordinate 147,910, forward strand.
TCTCTTGCTGACTTGTTTAAGAAAGTCAGAATGATATGCAAAGGAAGGATATCTTAAAGTCAGTTGGGAATATAAAGTTGGATTAGATTAAAATAGGTTATTAATGAATATTTAATATAGCTGTCACATATTCCTCAATGCTCGCTTATGGATATTTTCTACTTAATATAAGGGTGGCTGGTGGAAAATGGTACTAAATCATCTTTTCATTCGATATTTTTTTGATTTAGTGATAGAAAACCATGTAACAAAAATGTAGCTCTAACAATATCTTACATATATTTATATTTTATAACATTAATAAATAAAGACAATAATAATAAATTTTTATTTAATAATATATTGCTGTGTAGAAATATACATTAGAGATTACTATGAGTTTGTTTTAATAAAATTTGATAAATAAATAGCATTCTCATCAAAGTATATTTCAAATAGAGTATGTCTTGAATGTAGATTTGAAAAGAAGCTCGAACTATTATTTGATCGAAACGATGACAACCTAAAGGATGTTGTCTATATTTCTTTTAAATAAATCTATTACGAAATGATTTTCAGATTTCAATAGCTTCTATTTGTAGACAAAGGACTCATTATTATAAAAGGGTTGAATAGACTATATTGAAATTTCAGCGATACTTTTAAATGACTCGCAGTATCTTAAAACATGTACTCTATGGTTGGTTATTATTTTTTATTAATCGCGTCGAAGAGTATTGTCCCAGTATGCAACTTTAATAAATTATGTGCAGTCTATTTAAAGGGTGACCCCTATTGTATATCGTATGTTATATAATCTTTGGCTTTGAACAACTAAAATAATGTTCATCTCATTCTATCTAACATGTGCCTTAATATATGAGTTTAATTGGCTTCAGACATGTCAAATAATGTTCCACCTGCCTCGTCAAATCGAAGTTGAAGGCTGGAGTCTTCATTGACTTTTTAAAGTACTAGTGCAAGCATTTACGGATCGCTCATGTTGGAATTTACCATTCTAGGTAGAAGGGAAATTGTGTTTACAAATATTTAGGTCCAGTCCTTTCTTTACTACACGTCTTTAAAGGTTGGCAAGCTTTCCTTTGATAGAAGCCGTAGGACATTGTTCCCATTTAGACAGCCGTTTTCGGGCTAAGCCCTTTCCCTTTCAACTTTTCAAACTTTCTCGCTAAAATGCCTTGGGCCGTCAGCCTCTAGCTTGCCTTAGTTAACCAGTTCAATCTTTCCCTTGGTTAACAACATAAGCATCTTTTGATTTAAGCCTTTTAGAAGTTGGGGCACGTGTCTTTTCCTAGTTGGCTCGCAAGTTCGTAACCTTGGACAGGACGTGAAATGCTTTTGCGAATAAGGAAAGTCGTGATATTGTGACACACGGTGAGATGTGAGAGATTTGCATCCTCACAAAGACTAGTTCCCATATTAATCTCGTGCACGACTGAAAATATGTGAAACGATGAAATTGTAAGAAGCGGCGAGTTGTGATTGCATTGCATCATTGTAGCGATCGTTTCCTCTTTTGAAATTGCGAGCAGCCGCGAGGCTGCGAGAGCAAAATGCATGGCATACTGCGATGGTATCGCAGTCTCGTATGTTCCAATCTCCACGTAGACTTCACTAGCCATTACGAGAGTGAAAGCATAAGAAAAGATATTGTGGGGCGTTGAGTGTAGAACCTTGTCGCCAAGATTACTACAAACCATGTACGAGCACTTTGAAGGTGCAGAAATGCACCATGTGGATTAAACCTTCCATTTCAGGGCGCAACCAAACCCAAATTCCATTAGAATGTGAGAAACTGACAAGTGGAAATCAAACTATGAGTATCCAATCAGTAAAGTGCAGGTTGTGTACTTATAATCTTGCAAGCTTGGGTGGATGCCAACGCAGCTACCAAGGATGAAGTCTTTGAACTATGGCCAATGGGTTTATTAAAGTAATAGAAGTTGCAATTGTAGTTCATGGCAACAACTAAGGACTTGATCCAAGCCATGAACTTAGGTTCTTTCATAATTAAAAGAGACCAAATTCAAACCCACAATGGTGTGAATAAATTAAAAGTGCCAAAATTTTAATCTAGTTGAATAAAATCCTTAATGGAAAATTAGCTAATGGTAGGAACTAATAAGGTCCATTTGAAGAAGAAATCCTATTTTATAAACATTTTATAAGTTCAAATGATCTGTGTTTAATGGCAAACTTTGTTTAATTCTTAGATCAATATAGATGAATGGATATCTCGTGGGCCCATAATCCATAGGTTCTCATATCATAACTTAGCACGTGTTAGAAATATTATGACTTGCTTATCCTACCCATATTAATCTGATAAGATTAATTATGAATGTTATTAAGAGATAATTTGTAAAAGCATGTTTGTATACTTTTGCATGTGCATAACTCTATACCATGCTATTATCACAATTCATTGTCTCCAAAGACAAATTTTTTAGTTGGTTTTGGAGTGGCACATGTGGGTGCTACACATTGGCATTAGATCATGGTTCAACACTTCTCACTTTTTTAGACTAACAATGAATTTTAATAAGTAGTATTCATAATTGAATTTTGAATTCTCGATAACAATATCTATTTGAACAATAAAAGTTGATCGTATATTCTCTTATATTATAAGTATAGATGATGAATCATGATCAAAATGAATGGGGGAAAAAATTGAGACTTTGATTGAAGTTGTGCTAGTTGGAGAATATTTTGGAGTTAGAGAAGAGGTCCCACCAACAAGACCCACTGACTTATAAATCCTTGATTTATTAAGAGAATTTAGGTATAGGATGCCTCTTTAATGGAATAAAGGAATGGAATAAAATCTTGAACCATTTTAGGAGGAGGAATGTGAACATCTTGTTTATCGAAAGAAAGATCCCATCCTAGTTCATGGGAGAGTGCCCATTGGAGGAGCTCATGGCAGCAATGACACACATCAAGGCATGGACAAGATCACTGTGAGATGAAAAAAGTATGTCCTCCAAAGTATAATAGACATAGCTTTGGTAGAGAGACTGAATGTTGGCTAGTTTGCATAAAACATTATTTTCATCTAAGAAACTTGTCCCGCAATAATAAGGTTAGGGTGAAATTTTTTCAATTGATAGATGAAGCAAGCCTATGATGGAACTATCAAAAAATAATGGAGAACCTAAACATGTCCACAATCACTTGGGAGAGGTTTGAGGAACTATTCTAATGCCACTGTAAGAACACTTAAAGCTTTTGATGATTTTATTCATACATGACAACATATTGTATACATGAAATAGATAGTTATACAGTTGATAACTACCAACCAAAATACAACTAACAATGTAATGCGTAATATGAATTTAGCTACACTAACATTCTCCCCTTTATTACATTGTTTTTAAAAATGTATCACTGAAATACATCAAATTTCACCTTGCCAAGTGACTTTGTGAGTATACTTACTATCTGTGAATCTGTTGGGTAGTACTAGAGTTGAATGTGGTGGTTCAAAACTTATTCTCATATATAGTGGAATTGTACCTCAATGTGTTTGGTCCTTTTATGAAATACTATAGTCATAACAAGCTTTAACACACCCTAATTGTCATAGAAAAGAACTGGTGGTTGATCTTCAAGAATGTCTATGTCAGATAGAATGTGACATAACCAAATTGCCTTGCACAAAGATCCTCATGCAGCATACTATTTTGATTCTATGGATGAGAGAGAAACTAAAAATTGCTTCTTATGAATCCATGAAATTGGTATGGTTTTGAGATGAAATATATATCATAAGTTGATTTTATGTCATCAATAGATCCAAGATAGTATGAGTCTATGTAATCCTACAAGAATAAATTTGATTTCTTCTTGTATTCCAAACCATAATCAATTGTACCTCAGACATATCTCAAAACATGCTTTGCTACAACCGAATGACACTTCTTTGGTTCTTGCATGAATCTTGAAAGATAGTTGACAATAAAGCATATGTCTGGTCTGGTATAAGTAAAGTAAATGAGAATCCCAAAAAGCTTCTTGTAGTGAGCTTCATCTACTTGCAGTGAATCCTTAAATCGGGATAGTTTCAAACCTTTCTCCATCAGAGTTGACATTGCTTTACAACCTGTCATCCCATATTTCTCAAGGATCATCTTGGCATATTTCATCTATGAGACAAAAATGTTATTCTAAATTCTATATATCTCCAAGCCAAGATAATAATGAAGTAACCCCAAGTCTATCATGTTGATGGATTTATTCAAGTCATTATTTACATCTTCAATGAGATTATGTAAACTTCCTATGATCACAAGATCATTTATATATAAAACCAGAATGATAATCTATGTTCTTACCTTCTTGATATAAAAATCTATATCTGAGGGGATACAAATGAATCTATGATGCAATAGATGATGATAAATCTTAGTGTACGCTACCATTGGTGCTTGTTGAAGTCCATAAAGTGACTTAATTAGATGACATACCTTATATGGATGTTGTTCATCAATCAAGCATTTTGGTTGGGTAATGTACACTTCTTCTTTGTGATCATCATTCAAGAATGTACTTTTAACATCCATCTACTAAAGCTTCCATCCCTTTTGTGTTGTAAGTGTGAAAATAACTCTGATGGTCTTGATCTTAGCAATAGGTGCAAAGGTCTCCTCTTTATGGGTTCGTTCTTTTTGTGCATATCTATTTACAACAAGTAATGATTTGCATTTGTGGATGGATCCATTTCCTTGTATTTTGTCTTGAAAATCCACCTGTATCTAATAAATTTCTCTTTTATAAGTAGATCAACAAGTTCTCACATTCTATTTTGATGATGACATCATATTGAACATCCATGGCCTTATTCCACTGAGGTTGACATAAAGACTCTCAAACTATCTCCGGTTTGGTGATGTCAAGTACTGAACTCATCAATGCAATATTAACTTCATGTCTCACCTATCTTTTGGTCCAAAGTCCTGATGAAGTATCTATATTAAGGTTTAGGTGTGAGCCCATGTGGGTGTTTTATACCCAGTTTGGACATTGATGTTGCTGGTGATCTGATAAATAATTATCTTCTAGATTTTTAAGATCAACAAACAATTATCCTTACAACTCACCTTCTTTAGTACAATATTCTTCATTCTCATCAACTAGCTATGGGAACAATCTATGAGAGGTGGTATGTTCTGAATCCTTCTATGGCAATGAGTCGAATGATGACTCATCACAAATAACATTTTGAATTTCATATATCTTCTTTATCTTAGGATCAATGAGGTAATAAAATTTTGAGGTAGTACTAACCCCAATAGAAGGCACTACAGTGTCTTTAGTTTGATATTCTTCCTCTTTTTAGTAGGGACATGCATATAAGATGTAAAACCAAACACTCTAAGATGAGAGATAGAGGGTTTATAACCACTCCATACCTCTTCTATGTCTTATCTTCTAAGATATTTATAGCTGCCCTATTGAGAAGATATAACATTGTCTGAATTGCTTCTGCCCAAAATGGTGTGTCCAACATTGTAGTGGAAAACATGCAATGTGTTGGTTGAATATTTTGTCTATCAGCGTACAGGTAAACAAAATAGGTCTTATCAGCCAAAGAAAGAAGATTAGTCTTCCTAATGTGTAAGTTTATCACATCAGAAGAGACTGCTCTCTCCTCTCATCAAGGGGAGGTTCCTTGTGGATATGCTATGTATATGTATAAACAGAAAATAATACTCAAGGGTAGGACGAGTCATCCATCTCTCTTTCTTCAGAGATGATGTATACAAAACAAAGGAAAAACTCAAGAGAATGATAGACAACACTCCTCTTCTTTCAGAAGAACTGTTCAACTAGCCACAAGAATACTCCTTGAAATAAAAGCAAAATGTAACTGAAAGTGTAGTAACCAGTAGATCGTGACACATCACAAAGTCTCTACCTGAAATGCTAAAGAGTAATATACGAAAGACAATGAGGGCAAAAAGTCTCCTCAAAGTCTTTTACAGAGCAATGAAAAGAAAACACAGTGAAGGCAACTATGGGGGCACAAAGTCTCTCCACAATTAATTCTTCAGGATGCCTCCTGACTATTTTTACTAATCCTACTTGTTAAATTAATGGAACAGAAAATATATCAAGGAAAAAGACATAAGAACAGTTTCCTTAATAACAAAGAAATCACAACACAAATTTTGAAAAAGTCTCTTGCTTTCTTATTCTAGTAACAAAATATGATTAACAGACTGAGCACAAAGTCTCAATGATGCGTCTCAATTTGGGCAGAGTTTCATTCAAATTGTCAAAAAAGAGATATTTTTACAATGAAAGAAAGTCCCTTATATAGCCATTTGAAGGACTCAAGAGCAGTAATACATCATGATGTGTTGGGAATTGTTAGGAAGACAAGTTGGAATTTTGGGGCATTTTACCCATTTGGTCTCCTCAATGTAGATAAACAAGCCACATAATTGAAAGATTGCAACTTTCAATGTTTAGCTGGCGGCCTGATCTTGTCTTCATCGTTCCTCCATTCCTGGTTAATTGAATCAGGCCATGAATTCATCCATTATTCTATCTTTCTTCACTTTCTGCTGATTTGGTCTTGAATTTTGGGAATGAATTCGAGTTTATGAATGCAAAGGATCAGTGGCTATTTCATGGATTTTAAAATTGACATTTACATGCCCGTCGATGTGCTCACAATGGCTAGTTCATTGTCTAGAATTTGACGTCTTTGGGTGCGTCACCCCTTGGTTTTCTTTCAGATTTTGACTTTGTATTCTTTTAGCTTGGACTTGCCCTTTCAGGCTTTGAGAAATGACCTATGTCAAGTTGGATTGATCCTTCACTTTGGCCTTTGAGAGTCCTCTACAAGGGCACTTGCCCTTCGGGGTCCTTCAACAGCCCTTTGCCTTTGCAGTCCCCGTGAACATATCCCCGGGCTTTATATTTGAGTCTCCCCCGCGGGTAATTCCTGCAGACATTTCTCCTGTGGAAAATTCCTACAGACAATTTGCCCGGGGAAAATTCCCGTAGACAATTTGCCTAGGGAAAATTCCCACAGACAATTTGCTTGGGGAAAATTTGTTTCGTAAAGTCTTTTGAGCCTGCAGTCACTTAACTATTTCTTTGAAAATAACCCTTCCAAAGGGTGTTTTGGCCGATTAAGTGTCTTTCACAGGGGCACTTATCCTTCAGGAAGTCTCTTTCTGCATTGAACCGCCCCTTTAAACTTTGATGTTGAACCAATCGATTGAACCAAAAATGGTTCAAGCCGATGGTTTAATGAATTAAACAAGTCGATGAACTAAACATTAAAACAAACATAATGAACTTGCCTTTGAACCAACGGGAACTTTGATATTGAACCAATATGTTGAACCGATTCAATAGTTAGATGAAGCACGTCGAGCCCCTTTGAACCAAAAGCTGATGAACCATCCAATGAGCCAAGTGGTTGAACTGAGTGAATGAACTTGTTGTTGAACCAAGACGTTGAACCAAAGAATGAACTGAAAGAATGAACCAACTAAATGAAATAAAGAATTGAACCACTTTATTGAACCAAGCCATTGAACTGTTCCTTTGGTTGAACCCGCCATTGAACTTTGAATCCGTTGAACCTTTGAACCAAAATAGTTTAATGGTTCAATGGTTTAAGTCTCTCTTTACATTTAGATGTTTGCTGATGGAGATTTTTGATTGAACATGAAGCTCTGAACCAACCCCAGAAAATGACCAAGTGTTGAAAACTAATTCTTTTGACTGAAACCACTTGCAGAAGCTTTGAACCTGTATGAATGAACCTGCCTATAGAAACTGAAGATACAATGTTCGTAGAAATCAACATGTAAAATCCATTGAACTTGACTTGCAAACTCTGTAGATTTTTTGAGAAGCTTTGAAAATGAGGAATATGAATATCTAAGACAAATTTTTGAAAATGGAAGATACAATTTTGGTCTGTAGGACCAAAATAATTGAAATGTTGTCCCAAAAATGACTGTTATTTTTGGGAGACAACAGCTGGCTCCAGTTGGGGAACTTCTGTCAATTGTAAAATGAATTGGAAGGAGTAGAATTTAGAATATCTAGTGTCTTCAAGTATGCCATTGGGTTGCGGAGTCATGCCACAGAGTCATGAAAGGCATCAAAATGAAAATAAAGAAAACAAAATAGAATTAAAGTTGTACAAATATACATATATACAGAGGCAATGATCTGATACTTCAAGAGTTGAAGTGTTTCAAATGCTACTTTTTGGGAGACAATGAAAATAATGTTCTATCCTGGCAAACCAACAGGAAACTATTTTGTCCCCATAAATGGTGACGGGCGAATGGAGCTCTCCACGAGGAAACTAATTTTTTGTATCTTCCTGTTGACTCTTTCTTTATCTTGCCCCATGGCAGGATGTGTTCTTCAAAATGGAAACCATAATTCATTGGTTTCTTGGTGAAGGGTTCCTTTGTCTGATTTTGATTTACAACAGCGTGGTCCACCATCATAACTTGCTATTCTTCTGGTCCAGTCCAGCGCAAGATTGGATCATCCAAGTCAAACACCTGACAAAATGTCAGATTATCATCTCCTTTGATGTGAAGGAGTTTGAATTCTTCATCTTGAGCAATCTTCAATTTAGGCAACAAAGATTCACATCCAGTTGTGTTGTTGGTGTTGCTGACTTGCAAATTGCATGAAGGAAGAATATCTCTTTGAGGAGATATCAACATAGTCCCAACTCTATCATTGGTGGAAGAATTGTTGTCATCATCAGAAGCTGATCTCTTATCAGATTTCTCTTCATTAGAGATGGAAGATCCTTCCTTGTTTATACTATGCTCTACCAATTCTTTTGATGCCTTGTTTGGATCAAATCTTGGATTACCAGCTACAGGACTTTCATCTATAGGAACATGAGCATCCTCTATGGTAAAGAAATAATTACCCCTGCTTGAAGATTCAAACAAAATTTGTGCTGTAGGGGATGATGTTTGGGTAACCACGTATTTTGCTTCCTTTTCAGGGAGCAATCTCCTCATCACGCCTTGAATAGGGATCCTTGCCTCAGATAGATCCATGTTCAGTTTTCCTCCCACATCCTTGTAGAAATTTCATCCAAGCAAAATGCCATAAGATGTTGGTATGTCAGCCACTAAAATAGTCATTTTAATCCTCTTATCTGAAAAGGCTGCAAATGCAAATTAGGCATCTTTGATTTGCCCCAACAATGGTACTTGCTTATTCTCCATAGAGAAACATCTCCCAAATGTCTTGGTCAATGTGAGACCAAGAGACTCAGTGAATTTAGTAGGCATGACATTATCAGATGTGCCTAAGTCTATTATATAGTTACTCAACTTGTGGCCATTGATTAACAGGGAAACATAGAAGGGTTCTATTTTTTTCAGGAGCAGCTGGAGGAGTAATGACTAGATTATTTGGAATAGGCATATTCTTTGGAGAATCAAGAATTACTTTTTTAACCTTTTGTCCTATAGGGATGATTTGATTTTTAACATATTGAACCAGCTTGTTCAGTTAATCCAGATTAGACTGCAAGTATTCAAATTCAGACATCTATATTTTTATCTTTTTGACATGATCGATTATGTCAAATGGCTGAATCGAGCTAGGTACAGAGAAAGTTACTTCAACTTTCTAAGTTTTCAGAGGGATGGGAGGTGGGTTGGTTTGTGAATTAGAAGTAGAAGGGGAAGGTGCAACAGATGTATTTACCTTTTGAGTAATGACTAGATATTTTGATTGAAAAGGTAGAGTTGTCCCACACTTGATAATTGTGACTACTGGCTGTGGTTGCTCTTCTATCTTCTCTTTATCATCCTGCTGGGTTGATTGGTTCTTAGATCTGGTAAACACTGCATATGATCCATCTAAAGCTTCTCCTTTGCTTTTGGGTTCATCCTGGTAATTCAAGAAACCAATATGGGAGTTGCCAGCTAATTCTTCTTGACTATCTTCAATGATATCAGTGTCATTTTCTTGATTTAATTTAGGCTAATAAGAGAATTCTGATTCTGCTTCAAGATATCCCATAATTGAATTAGTTGGAGAAGCTTCCAGGCTAAGTTTACCTTGTGGGGGAGGAAGGCAATTTTGTTGTCCTTGGTTTCTGGCAACATTGCCCTGATATGACTGATTTGGGAATGTCTTTCTGTATGTAGGAGCAGAAGACATTCCTTGAGCCATTTGCTTTTTGAGAGCAAGCAACTCATTTGCTAATTTTTATACCATTGGATCTGTGGTGCTTGTACATGCAAATTTAGAAGATGATGAAGCTGTGTTTCTATTGGGATCTCTTCTTATTTTCTTTGCTAAGATGAGATCATCTTCTACATCAGTGGCCAAAAGTTGAGCTGTAGTGAGATCTATTTGATCAGCACATCTTAAGAGAAAATTGACTTTAGGTAGCTGAGAATTAATGAAAAAGCATTTGAGATTCTCAGCTGTAGGTCGAGCAATTACAGGGATTATGTTTCTCAATTTGTCAAATTTAGCTATGAAGTCTCTCATAGGCTCATGAGGCTCTTTCTTCATCTGTGTAAGTTGAGCCAAAGGTGTATGTGCATCTTCTGTAGGTTTGAATATGGCTTTAAACTTAGCTTTTAGGGTATTCTAATTAGTCACAGACTGAGCCTGTAGATGGTAAAACCAATCTGCAGTAGCACCTTGTAGTGTTTCAACAAAAAGCCTAACTGCTACATCTTCAAATTCCACTCTGATTACTCCACAAGCTATACTAAATGCTGTAATGTGTTCATCAGGATGAACTTTCCCATCACCATAGAATTTAGGGAAATTCTTCCTCGAACTACGTGAAAGCTCATGTAGAGGAGGAGTAAGATTGAGAGGACCAAAATCATTACCCCAGGGGCCTTGAACTGCCATTATAAGATGCTGAAAAGGAGGGATAACAAATCTCAAAGGGGTAATTATCGGCACAACTTTATCAACAATAGAAGTAGATATTTCACCTGGTAATGGGGATCTAGCTTTAATAGGAGGGAAACTCTTGGTTCGTTGGAGATGAGATGGTGAAGGAAATAGATCAAAATCACTTTGTTGTACCAGCTCGAACATAGGATCAATGACACCTTTAGCCCTTTGGATTTATGTATACCTTGAATCTGCCAGATTGTAAAACAAAAGTGGAAAAAAATTGACTTTGCTTTAGTTAAAGCTTGGGGCTTTAAACTATGCGTTCTTTCCCTATGAGTGTAGAGGTGAATGGAATGGATAGACTATAAATGGATAATGGGTATTTCCCCAGCAGAGTCACCAAAAATTGTTGGTTGAATATTTTGTCTATCAGCGTACTGGTAAACAAAATAGGTCTTATCAGCCAAAGCAAGAAGATTAGTCATCCTAATGTGTAAGTTTATCACATCAGAAGGAGACTACTCTCTCCTCTCATCAAGGGAAGGTTCCCTGTGGATATGCTATGTATATGTATAAATAGAAAATAATACTCAAGGGTAGGATGAGTCATCCATATCTCTTTCTTCAGAGATGATATATACAAAACAAAGGAAAAACTCAAGAGAATGATAGACATCACTCCTCTTCTTTCAAAAGAATTGTTCAACCAACCACAAGAATACTCCTTGAAATAAAAAGTAGAATGTAGCTGAAAGTGTAGTAACCAGTGAATCGAGATACATCACAAAGTCTCTACCTGAAATGCTCAAGAGTAATTTACGAAAGACAATGAGGGCACAAAGTCTCCTCAATGTCTTTTACAGAGCAATGAAAAGAAAACACACTGAAGGCAGCTATGGGGCCACAAAGTCTCTCCACAATTGATTCTTCAGGACACCTTCCTGACTATTTTTACTAATCCTGCTTTTTAAATTAATGGAATAGAAAATATATCAAGGAAAAAGACATAAGAACAATTTCCTTAATAACAAAGAAATCATAGCACAAAGTTTGAAAAAGTCCCTTGCTTTCTTATTCCAATAACAAAATATGATTAACAGACTGAGCACAAAGTCTCAATGATGTCTTTCAATTTGGGCAAAGTTTCGTTCAGATTATCAAAAAAGAGATATTTTTACAATGAAAGAAAGTCCCTTATATAGCCATTTGAAGAAGGAATTGGGAACAGTAATACATCATGATGCGTTGGGAACTGTTAGGAAGACAAGTTGGAATTTTGGGGCATTTTACCCATTTCGTCTTCTCAATGTAGATAAACAAGCCATGTAATTGAAAGATTGCAACTTTCAATGTTTAGCTGGCCGTCTGATCTTGTCTTCATCATTCCTCCTTTCCTGGTTAATTGAATCGGGCCATAATTCATCCATTATTCTGTCTTTCTTCATTTTTTGTTGATTTGGTCTTGAATTCTAGGAATGCATTCGAGTCTACGAATTCAAAGGATCAATGGCTATTTCATGGATTTTAAAATTGACGTTTACATGCCCGTCGATGTGCTCACAATGGCTAGTTCACTATCTAGAATTTGACGTCTTCAGGCGTGTCACCCCTTGGTTTTCTTTTGGCTTTCAGCTTTCAGCTTTGTATTCTTCTAGCTTGGGCTTGCCCTTTCAGGCTTTGAGAAGTGACCTGTGTCAAGTCGTATTGATCCTTCACTTTGGCCACCGAGAGTCCCCCACAAGGGCACCTGCCCTTTGGGGTCCTTCGACAGCCCTTTGCCTTTGCAGTCCCCACAGACAAATCCCTAAGTTTTATATTTGATTCTCCCCCATGGGTAATTCCCATAGACATTTTTCCCATGGAAAATTCCCATGGACAATTTTCCCGAGGAAAATTCCCATGGACAATTTGCCTAGGGAAAATTCTCGCAGACAATTTGCCTAGGGAAAATTTGTTCTGCAAAGTCTTTTGAGCCCACAATCACTTAACTGTTTCTTTGAAAATAACCCTTTTGAAGGGTGTTTTTGCCAATTATGTGTCCTCTGCAAGGGCACTTGTCATTCAGGAAGTCTCTTTCTGCATTGAACCGCCCCTTTAAACTTTGATGTTGAACCAATCGGTTGAACCAAAAATGGTTCAAGCCGATGGTTCAATGAATTAAACAAGCCGATAAACTAAACATTAAAACAAACATAATTAACTTGCCTTTGAACCAATAAGAACTTTGACGTTGAACCAAAATATTGAACCAATCTGTTGAACCAGTTCCACGGTTCAATGAAGCGCACCGAGCCCCTTTGAACCAAAAGCCGATGAACCGTCCAATGAGCCAAGTGGTTGAACCGAGTGAATGAACTTGTTGTTGAACGAAGACATTAAACTAAAGAATGAACTAAAAGAATTAACCAAATGAATGAAATAAATAATTGAACCACTTTATTGAACCAAGCCATTAAACTATTCCTTTGGTTGAACCTGCCATTGAACTTTGAACCCGTTGAACCTTTGAACCAAAATGGTTCAATGGTTCAATAGTTCAATGGGTCAAGTCTCTCTTTGCATTTATATGTTTTCTGATGGAGATTTTCAATTGAACATGAAGCTTTGAACCAACCCCAAAAAATGACCAAGTGTTGAAAACCAATTCTTTTGACTGAAACCACTTGCAGAAGCCTTTGAACCTGTATGAATGAACCTGCTTGTAGAAATTGAAAATACAAAGTCCGTAGAAATCAACATGTAATATCCATTGAACTTGACTTACAAACTCTGTAGATTTTTTGAGAAGCTTTGAAAATGAGGAATCTGAATATCTAAGACAAATTTTTGAAAATGGAAGATACAATTTTGGTCTGTAGGACAAAAATAATTGAAATGTTGTCCCAAAAATGACTGTTATTTTTGGGAGACAACACAATGAGCCATCTTCATGATTAAATGATTACGCCACTCTATTATTCCATTCTACTTTGGCATATAGGGAGTAGTCAAGGGTTTTTTGATGCCATGTTACTTTAGGAATGTCGAGAATTACATTTATGTGAATTCCTCCCCCTTAATTTGATTGGAGGAGTCAAAGCTATCTACCTGAATGGGTGAAAAATAGATGGTAGAAGACATTAAAAGGAGTTAATGATTCACTCTTCTTATTGAGAAAGAACACCCATGTCTTGAGAGATAAATCATCAATGAACAATTGAAAGTACTTGAATCCTTGTAAAGAAGTAGGTAGGGTCCACATAGATCGGTATGTACCACATCAAGACATTCCTTGGCATGTGAGAAACTCTACTCAAATAGAACCCAATATTATTTTTTAGCTAGGAATCTAAGGCATATAGGTAAAAAAGGAGACAACTAAAAAATTCCATTGACCATGGCCTTAGAGCTTTCCTATTATGAAGAAATAGCAAAAAGATGCCCATATTGATAATGCTACAATGTTGTAGATTGTACCATAGAGGCAAGGAGCAACAACATCAAATAAAATTGCATCTAAGGAAAATAATTGATCCTTAAAAAAAGCTTTAGCAATGACCTGACCTTCACGTGAGAGGAGATGGGATTTTGTGCCATTATTAATCATGAACTTTATCTTAACATTATGATTCAATAGCTAACTTATTGACAAGAGATTTTTTATCAAGCTAGGGACTTACAAAACCTTTGTGAGAGTATAGGTTTGCATTCCAAGAGGAATGATGATAGTTCCAATTACTTTTGAAACATACTCTTTATCATTTGTTATTTGAACTTGATCTCTGATGGGTTAAATTCTCAGTGACATAAATAGTTCCTTGCATCATGTCATATGCTTTCTAACACCAGAGTTGATCAAGCAAACTTTGCTTGTGTGTGATGAGGTTAGGGAGACAAGAACTACCTCCTTATATGTACTAATGCATTCTACTTTTATAGGTACGTCCTCTTCAGATTCATCATCTTATTGATGTTGTGTTCTTACATTCCACATTGCCTTCATCATAGAGGATGTCTTTTGGATTTATAAGAATCATCTCTACTAGATGTACCCTCTTGACTGGAAGAGCCTTGTGTCAAGGCATTATACTAGTAGCTATCAATATCATGTGTATTAGTTTGGTAAATATGACATGATATTTTTACCTTTTAATATTTATTTTATTTCTATGACTAATTTTTTGGTCCTTTCAATAATTTCGGACCATGTTACCTGTAAATTAGGGCTTTATCCTCTAACTCTTCTTACACAGCAGGATGGCTTCTTGTTGAATCGAATTCACTAGTTCTTCGAAAGACTTGCGTTCTTTGTGATTTTCAATGTCATGATGAATGTGTGAAATTGAGAGGATAGAACTCTCAATGTGATCAGAACCAACAACTTATCATTGATCTTTTCTCTGAGCACAATTAATTCATCTCATAGTTTTACTACCTGGCATAAGAATTCCTCAACTTTCTCACAATCTTTCATACTGAGAGTATGAAGCTTGGACTAGAGATGGAGTACCTTCATTTGATTCTTCACTATGTATATGGTGGGAAAAATACCCCAAGCTTCTTTCGATGTTGATGTGTCTCAAATATAAGGTTGAACCTTGTTGCTGACACTGAGTGTGATCAATATTAGGGATTTTGTATTTGACTTGTCATATTTGGTTTGTTCATCAACTCCAACAAGACGTGTCGCCGCACTAGTGATGATGCCCAATAATTCCATAGGTTCTCGTATCATAACTTAGCACATCTTAGAAATATTATGACTTGTTTATCCTACACATATTAATCTGATAAAATTAATTATGAAAGTTATTAAGAGATAATTTGTATAATAATGTTTGTATACTTTTGCATGTGCATAAATCTATACCATGGTATTATCACAATTCATTATCTCCAAAGACAAATTTTTTAGTTGGTTTTGGAGTGGTACATGTGGGTGCTACACATTGGCATTAGATCATGGTTCAACACTTCTCACCATTTTAGACTAACAATGAATTTTAATAAGTAGTATTCATAATTGAATTTTGAATTCTTGATAAGAATATCTATTTGAATAATAAAATTTGATAATATATTATCTTGTATTATAAGTATAGAATATGAATCATGATCAAAATGGATGGGGAAAAAAATTGACTTTGATTGAAGTTGTGCTAGTTTGAGAATATTTTGGAGTTAGAGAAGAGGTCACACCAACAACACCCATTGACTTATAAATCCTTGATTTATTAAGAGAATTTAGGTATAGGATGCCTCTTTAATGGAATAAAGGAATGGAATAAAATCTTGAACCATTTTAGGAGGAGGAATGTGAACATCTTGTTTATCGAAAGAAAGATCCCATCCTAGTTCATGGGAGAGTGCCCATTGGAGGAGCTCATGGCAGCAATGACACACATCAAGGCATGGACAAGATCACTGTGAGATGAAAAAAGTATGTCCTCCAAAGTATAATAGACATAGCTTTGGTGGAGAGACTGAATGTTGGCTAGTTTGCATAAAACATTATTTTCATCTAAGAAACTTGTCCCGCAATAATAAGGTTAGGGTGAAATTTTTTCAATTGATAGATGAAGCAAGCCTATGATGGAACTATCAAAAAATAATGGAGAACCTAAACATGTCCACAATCACTTGGGAGAGGTTTGAGGAACTATTCTAATGCCACCGTAAGAACACTTAAAGCTTTTGATGATTTTATTCATACATGACAACATATTGTATACATGAAATAGATAGTTATACAGTTCTTCTT
This sequence comes from Torreya grandis, assembly GCA_037957365.1. NCBI lineage: Eukaryota > Viridiplantae > Streptophyta > Pinopsida > Cupressales > Taxaceae > Torreya > Torreya grandis. The sequence continues at coordinate 164,534 of JARHVA010009291.1, forward strand.
TGAGATCATCATTAAAGAATGTACTTTTAACATCCATCTAATAAAGCTTTCATCCCTTTTGTGTTGTAATTTTGAAAATAACTCTGATGGTCTTGATCTTAGAAATAGGTGCAAAGGTCTCCTTATTATCGGTTCATTCTTATTGTGCATATCTATTTACAACAGGTCATGATTTGCATTTGTGGATGGATCTATTTTCCTTGTATTTTATCTTTAAAATCCCCCTGTATATAATAAATTTATCTTATATAAGTAGATCGACAAGTTCTCACATTGTATTTTGATGATGACATCATATTGAACAACCATAGCCTTATTCCACTAAGGTTGACATAAAGACTCTCAAACTATCTCCGGTTTGGTGATGTCAACTACTAAACTCATCAGTGCAATATTAACTTCATGTCTCACCTATCTTTTGGTCCAATGTCTAGATGAAGTATCTAGATTAAGGTTTAGGCGTGAGCCCATGTGGGTGTTTTTTACACAATTTGGACATTGATGTTGCTACTGATTCAATAAAAAATCATCTTCTAGATTTTTAAGATCAACAAATAATTATCGTTATGGCTCACCTACTTTATGACAATATTCTTCATTCTCATCAACTCGCTGTGGGAACAATCTATGAGAGGTGGTATGTTCTAACTCCTTCTATGGAAATGAGTCGAATGATGAATCATCACAAAAAACATTTTGACTTTCATATATCTTCTTTATCATAGGATCAATGAGATAATAAAATTTTGAGGTAGTACTATACCATAATAGAAGGCACTACAGTGTCTTTAGTTTGATCTTCTTCCTCTTTTTAGTAGGGACATGCATATAAGATGTACAACCAAACACTCTAAGATGAGAGATAGATGGTATATAACCACTTCATACCTCTTCTATGTGTTATCTTCTAAGATATTTAGAGCTGCCCTATTGAGAAGATATAACATTGTCTGAATTACTTCTGTCCAAAATGGTGTGTCCAATATTATAGTGGAAAACAAGCAATGAGCCATCTTCATGATTAAATGATTATGCCACTCTAATATTCTTTGGCATATAGGGAGTAGTTAGGTGTTGTTTGATGCCATGTTATTTCAAGAATGCCAGAATTACATTTATGTGAATTCCTCCCCCTCAATTTGAGTGGAGGAGTCAGAGATGTCTCCCTAACTGGGTGATAAATAGATGGTAGAAGGCATTAAAAGGAGTTAATGATTCACTCTTCTTCTTGGGAAAGAACACCCATGTCTTGAGAGAGAAATCATCAATGAATAATTGAAAGTAATTGAATCCTTGGAAAGAAGTAGGTAGGGTCCACACAGATCAATATGTACCACACCGAGACATTCCTTGGCATTTGAGGAAGTTTACTCAAATAGAACCCAATGTTACTTTTTAGCTAGTCATCTAAGGCATATAGGTAAAAAAGGAGACAACTAAAGAATTCCATTGACCATGGCCTTAGAGCTTTCCTATTACAATGAAATAGAAAAAAGATGCCCATATTGATAATGTTACAATGTTGTAGATTGTACCATAGAGGCAAAGAGCAACAACATCAGATAAAATTGCTTCTAGGGAAAATAATTGATCCTTCAAAAAATCTTTAGCAATGACCTGACCTTCACATGAGAGGAGATGGGATTTTGTGCCATTATTATTCATGAACTTTACCTTAACCTTATGATTCAGTAGTTGACTTACTGACAAGATATTTTTTATCAAGCTAGGGACATACATAACCTTTGTGAGAGTACGGGTTTGCATTCCAAGAGGAATGATGATAGTTCCAATTAATTTTCAAACATACTCTTTATAATTTGTAATTTGAACTTGATCTCCAATGGGTTGACTTCTCAGTGACTTAAATAGTTCCTTGCATCATGTCATATGCTTTCTAACACCAGAGTTGATTAACCAGACTTTGCTCATGTGTGATGAGGTTAGGGAGACAGGAACTACATCCTTATATGTACCAATGCATTCTGCTTTTATAGCTACCACCTCTTCAAATTCATCATCTTATTGATGTTGTGTTTTGGATTTATAAGAATCATATCTACTAGATGTATCCTCTTGACTAGAAGAGCCTTGTGTCAAGGCATTATACCAGTAGCTATCAATATCGTGTGTATTATTCTGGTAAATATGACACGATCTTTTTAACTTTTAAGATTTATTTTGTTGCTGTGACTACTTTTTTGGTCCTTTCAAGAATTTTGGACCATGTTACCTACAAATTAGGGCTTTATCCTCTAACTCTTCTAGCACAGGCTAGATGGCTTCTTCTTGTTGAATCGAATTCACTAGTTCTTCAAAAGAGGTTGCTTTCTTTGTGATGTTCAATGTCATGATGAATGTGTGAAATTGAGAGGGTAGAACTCTCAATGTGATCAGAACCAACAACTTGTCATCGATATTTTCTCTGAGCACAATTAATTCAGCTCGTAGTTTTACTACCTGGCATAAGAATTCCTTAACTTTCTCACAATCTTTCATACTGAGAGTATGATTCTTGGACTAGAGATGGAGTACCTTCATCTAATTCTTCACCTTATATATGGTGGGAAAAATGCCCCAAGCCTCTTTCGATGTCTATGTGTCCTGAATATGTGGTTGAACCATGTCGGTGACACTGAGTGCGATCAATACTAGGGATTTTGTATTTGACTTGTCATATTTGGTTTGTTCATCAACTCCAACAGGACGTGTCACCGCACTAGTGACAATGCCCCATAATTCTTTGAATTGAAGAATCGTTCACATCTTCGTCTTTCACATAGCGAAATTTGACCCTTTGAAGAGTTGGGCATTGGACAAGAAGAATTTGTGTGCATACATTATTTTTTACTCTCTTTTTTTTAATTATTTATTCATACATGATTTCAAAATCAAAACATAATTTATTCCTTCAAAATTGTTTTGTGTACAAGGAAGTGTACCTTTTTTTCAAAGATGTAAGGTTGGACGATGTGGCCTCGATATGCTTGTGTAGTTAGACGTAGACGCTTGTGTGGGAATTTCTCTTCGCCTTCATCATCTGTATCATAGCCTTCGTCGAGCTTTGTGCTAATTTTCCGTGCCCGGCACTTCACATGGAATAAAAAATAGTCGAGCAGGCTTTGGCAAACTAATTCGTCCAATTGAAGATTTCCAATATTCTAGAGGGCATCCTGCAGAGCATAATAAAATCTGGAGCAATTTGCGAAACTCATTCAAACACACCGCTTATGCTTTGCCGCTTCAGATTTCCTTCTCTACTGCTTTGCTCGATTCTCAGAACAGTAAGAGCTCCTTACAGTCGCCACTCTCCTTCAGGCGTAGGGCCTCCACGGTTCCGGTGCAGGCCTCCACGCTGCACGGTATGCTTCTTCGTAGCCGACTGCTGTCAATCAATCTTCTCTTGACTTTTCTGACTTTAACGCTTTCAATTACAAGCGTCGATCAGGCTTTGCTTTCTTCTTCTAGTTATTTGTACACGTCCCATGTCTCTTGGCTGCATGTGAGCAGGTTTCAATGCTCCAACCTTCTACTGTGCGTGATCCGCTTCTACACATCGGCTGACAAATCTGATTTCTGGTGCGACGATCTGATCCTCACATAATTAAGTCAGCTTCTCTCCAGGCGTAGTTTCCATGCTCAAGACTTCTGCTCTTTGCATGACTCCCCTCCCAGGTATTCCGCTGTCAGGCTTGGCGTTGCATAGGTCGTAGGTCGGTTTTGATTTGCTTTCTGCTAGGCTTCGTACGCTCCAAAGGTTATGGCCGCTCTATACCAGATTGTAAGAAAGGTTAAAGCTTTTGATGAGTTTATTCATATGCGGCAGCAGATTATATACATGAAATAAATAGTTATACTGCTGATAATTAACAACCAAACTCCAACCAACAATGTAATACGTAAGATGAAATTAGATATTCCTACAACCATTATTTATTGAATAAGCCACTTCATATTTACATGTGCATTAAAATACAACATACAATAGTTTAATGACATCTAATATAACAAATAAATGTCCACATAACAGATTATCCATTTTATATGTCGCCTACTTGCAAGTAGGTCAACACATTCTTTCTGGTAAACCCTGGGCTCTCTGTCTTGAGCCAATGAGCCCACACCATGCATCAGCAGTAGGGAAACACAATCATATTAGTCCTCCAACTTTTAATAGTGACAATTAGTTAGGCACATAATAGAGGGATAATTCCTATAAAAGACATAAACATGTGTAAATTTAATTTTATATATATTAATTTTAAATTAAAATCATACAAATTAAGGAGTAAAAACACAATTTTATGACACCAAATAACCATTAACATTTCTCAACAATAACTACAAAAATAATTTAGATACACGCAACATCTGCTTAAATCTTTCGTTTGTGTAAATGGAGCTCGAAGCCCTCCATACTGCGTGCGGACGAGCTTTAGCAATGAGATTTGCTGCAGCCTTGGCTTATTCATTGCTCATACATTTTTTAATATTAACTATATCTCGTGATATAATGCCTGTGGCAACGCCCTCTCTTCTCTCATATTCTTATTTTACCATACGAAAATGAGTTGGTGTTCTATTTGTTCTGATCTATGATCATACAATTTTAATTGGGATTCATTCCCTTCACAATGAAAATGATTCTTGGAGTTGTTCTAAATTACTATTTTTTTATTGTTTACGATCATTGTGGTTAATGGGGATGGGTTAAATGTGGGTTATTATTGCCACACATGTCGTCAGACCGAGGAGATTGTAAAAGAAAGCGTGGCTAAAGCTTTGAGAGAGAATCTTGATGTGGCAGCTGCTATCATAAGGAAGCATTTCCATGATTGCTTTGACAATGTAAGTATTCTTCATCCTCACTAATTACAACATGTATTTATCGAGTGCTTTAACTAGCTAGTGTGTTCACATTTATGACTAATGTGTTTATGGGACCCATCAAAATGGTCAAAGTTCATTTTTCATGGTTGAACTAACTTTCAGTGACAACACCTTAAGGGAAACAAAAATTGTTCTGACAAAAAGCAATAGTTAAGGTAAAGGATAAAAGTTAAAGTAAATGAAAGTAGTTAAACCAAATATTATGGGTTAAGCTAAACATTAATTGAAAAATAAAATACTAATATCTATTAAACTCTGACTTGTTATTTGTGCACATTTCTTTTGTTTGAAGAATATACAAGCTCTCACTTACCATTACAATATTATTTTTATACTTGTGGAGGTACTCATTCACCAATACTTGATTTCAAAAGCACGACCTGTACGAGCATCCCTAGGGAGGTATTTTATTATACATGTTTGCTAGTTACAATTAATTGCATTATCTACATTGTCGAATTCCCAACCCTTGAGCATGATATCAGTTCATCATCTCAAAAGGGCATATTAGTTTAGATTTCATAATACATTTGGATTTCTCTTAAGTTGATTGTATTGTTTACTACTTGAAGGAATTAATGATTACTTAAGGCATAATTATTCATACAACACATATTTTATTGAATTATTTGTGTAATCTGGATATGATACATATAATTCAGTGAACACATATGAATTCAATGCATAATTATTATTGGATATTATACATATAAAATAATTTAAACTTTATACCTTTGTATTTTAGCTTTATACTGTAAAAAAATTTCAATGTATGAAAATTCAAGACCAATTATGAGCATACAATCAAATATAGTTATAACCATGTTAATCATGCATGGGTTAAGATCTGAAAATCATTCCCAAATAATCATACCATCAAGGGTTCATGTAGTCAAAAATACAACCAATACCCTATCATAGGAGGCAGAGTAGGAGTGTGAGTTCTGTTTGAAATAGTAACTAGCATTGAATGAGTTATGAATTCAATGAATTCTATGTAGCACATATTAATTACATAACTATTTAATAAATTATCCATTGAATGAATGATTTTTCCCTAACTATTCATTAATTACTTCAATAAGTCAAAAATATAGTAAATATAAAACAAACTATGCCCTAACTAATCATTAATTCCTTCAACTAGTCAATAATACAATTAACAAAATACATACTAATGATTTTTGTAGAGTGATTGGAAAGTATAATTTATTTTCCATGTTCACCATACTCATTATGTTAATGCATTCAAAGCATTGAAAAAATATTGTATTTTTATGCATGGTTCCATTATATTTTGTGGGTAAATACTTTGCATGTTAGTTCTCTCTTTCTAACATAGTTAATTTAAGATTAAATGATTGACATGTGAAAGTTATCCTCAGTTGTTCAGTGGTAATTGTGATAATGTTTTTGTGTGAAAGAAAAGCTTTTATTTTGTTCATTACCATTGATAACTAAAATAATTTAATAATAGAAGGATCATCGAAACCAATTGACTATATTGTTTACTACTTGAACCTGGTGGTATACTTATTTGAGAATGATTTTAGGATCTTACCATTTTTTATCTTTAAACCTGCATTCATCTTATATGACTCAACTTATGCTGAGGGTGGTTATAATTATTCCATTAAATAGTGATATGAATTGATTTTTATAAGTTTTAAGTTCCTATTGCTAATTAAAAGAATGGCATGGGTGGTGGATAACTTATTACTATACATGTTTCTTCTAATGTTATGTTTAGTTTAACTTAGTACTAAATAATAGTGTTTCTTGCGAGATTTCAAAACACTTATTGAGTTTGTTTTGTTGATAACTCTGTGATGTTAATAATAGAAATATCATGGAAACCCATTGAATATTTTCATGACTACTTGAACATTATTGTATGCTTGTTAGGTAATGATTATAGGATCTTACCATGTTTTGTATTTAAACTTGCATCTATCTTTTATGACTCAATTGATTCTAAGGGTGGTTATAAGATATAAATATTCCCTTAAATGATGATATGAATGGATGTTTCTAATGTTTAATTTCTTGTTGGTAATGGAAAGAGTGGCATACTTTAGTTTTAATTAGCATTCAAAAGTTTTCATTTGTAGCTTTATATGCTATATATTAATGCAATTTATGGTAAATATATACACTATCATTTTTTATTTGATTATATTCTTTAAGGATAACCTTTTCAAATTGTTGAGGTTAGGGTCTACCAACATATATTCATTAACATCAAATGATTATATGAATCTTAAAGATGTTTATGTTTGCTATATGTTTTCTTTCTTCTTTTTTTTTTGCATATGATTATGGAAGACATATATGTATTATATATTATTGTTTGCTATGATATAGGCAATGTATATTTCAAATATGCATATTTTGTTTATGGTTTGAGGAAAGAAGAGATAACCCTTAATTCTAATCTAATTACTAATGGTATCAAAATGAATACTTCATCTTATGTAGCTCCTCTTCATGGTCTTATGACTCTTTATGACTGATGATATCAAATTTAAAGTAATTATAAATTAATGGAATATTAACATTTGTTTAAGAGATGAGAATCTACCCATAGTTCATAGATGTATGGTTTCACGTATCTGGTAGTTTGTCAATGTGAAGATAAAACATGTGAAAGATGTTGGAGATGTGAAGGAAATGTCAAGGTTGGGTAAATCATGTATTGGTGGTGCTTCATCTAGTGGTACTAGTGTTGTTTTACCATTTATGTAATTATAATATAGTGTTAATGAACCTATCGTGGCACTTTCTGCTTCAGAATTCAATACAAATGATGACCAACATACACCATTATTAGCACTCTGACTAGGACATGTTCCCAATGATGCCAGATCAGATATTATGAAATGTCCAACATGGAACTCTATTATCTAGATTAGGGGCATTCAGGAGGGCATACATGTTAGTTGTTGGGAATATTTTTATTTATTTGTAGTATTGCCTTTATATGTGTTGTGTATGATATTTGGATATTTCATGGTGAGTAGGAAGGATAAAATTACTTTAGTATGTAGATAAAATGAAATGAGGGCTCTCTTTGGTAGAGAGTACTTACCGTATGAATTTGTAATAAGTTTTGTAAATCAATGAACATTTATTTACTCTCTTCAATGTTTTTTCCATGATACTAAAGTGTTACAAGTGATATTAGTATATATTTTTACATATGGTTACGATAATAATGGCTACAAATATTAATTCATGATAATGATTGCATCATGACCAATTATTTCCATTGTTAATGAAATCCTTCATGTAAAGTTTATAAGGATGGGAATTGTATTAAGGATGTAATCGCTTAGCACATAAATATTTTAAGTGTCACTTTGCACATTTGGTACAATCCCCAATTTGGGCATTTTATTATTGTTGAATCCATTAAGAGTGCCAACAAGTTATAATATGATATAATGTTTTTTTATAGATTTTATATTACCATCGATAATAAAAGGACAAAATAAATGAAAGATAACTTAAGTTTTAAAGTAAAACACCCACACTAAATATTATATGTTATGGTCTCTGTAAATAAGTTGTTGAATGTTCCTTATGCATTTATAAGTTGTTACATTATATGATTTTAGGATAACATATCAATGCATATATTTGGTAACTCTTATCTATTTTTTCATACATTTTCATATGCTTATCATTTCCCCTTGTTTGTCAATGCTAATTATTTATCAATGATGCTTGTTTATGAATGTCATTTTCTTATCAATGACCCTTGTTTATGCGTAAATTAATAAGTACATTTTTTTGGCTTGTTGAATTCATAGATGTTGTCCAAGTGGAAGAGATGATTATATTTTACAGTGAAAAATGGACATCTTGGGAATTTCTTTTCCAATGAATTGGAGTAGAGTGAGGTGGAGGACAATGTGGGTAATGATAAAAATATCATTCCCCAACTTAAAATATATTGTATACAAGACTTATTAAATGGTGAATGTAGGAGATTGGGGTATACCACTACCTTGCTTATCGATCATATTACATTCAATCATGTTCCATATGACATTTAAAATATTTAGATTTAATAGATCTCTCTAATACATATTATAGGCATTATGTCTTATAATATTTTTTAAAATATGGATTTGTATTTTTTTATTATAATTATGTATATATTATATAGGCATTGGTGTACATATGGCCCTGATGATTAAAGATATGAAGATGATGCACATTATGGCATTTAAAATATTGTGAAGGTTGGTGTTGGAATTCAACCTAGACCTAAGAATTTGCATCATGGATATTAATTTCACATTTCTATCAGTGTCGATGAAGATTAAAGAACATGCTTTGATTATGTATAACAACAGGGGCCATATAGACTAATGGGGCATGATTTTTCATTGGCAAGAGATTGATGACTCAATAAGTAGTCATTCTACTTTGGATCCATTCATTAGTGATGAACTGGAAGATTGGGTGGAATGGTTTTTGTTATTGGCCCTAACTACTAAACATTTTCACCAAAAGCATCATGACATGGTCCATGAAAAACATACAATATTCAAAGGTCAGAAGAAGAGAGATGGTTTCATGACTAATTATTACATCTTCAATATTCATAAAGAGATAAAGGAATCATAATACAATTCAACCATAGTGATGTTGATGGTGTCTTAATATTTTTCACTCAAAATCTTGAAAAAATATTTATGTAAGAAGAATTTCAAGAAAAAGGAAAGGAGGGGAAACCCTTTATGTTAGACCTCCAAATTCCTCATCAAAATCAGTGGATGTTTAAGTATGCACATTATAGTATACTTTGAATAAAATCCTCATATGGGATAAACACAAAGAAGATACTTGTCGATTACCAAATTTTAAACTTTACACTTGTTATTGTGTAATACTTATGTTTATGTTTTGTGATGTAGTTTGTGTGGTACACACTTTTCATGTTTGATTGTATAGACAATGGAATTCCTATTAGTTGGGTTTTGATGTCAAGGGATATTATTCCTAACCTAACATCATGGATCTATAAGATAGTGGTCCATGTGAATTTTCACATGTTGGAAGTGGAACCAAATGCTTTCATGGTGGATGATGCTCACATTGAAATATTTACTATTAGGTAAGTTGAATCAATATCTATTATAAATATTTCTTGTTGTCATTGATAATAATTCTTTGTTTGATATTTTTTTATGTTTACTTTGACATTCTAAGTTCAAGGATGTATTTCAATATGTGGTATACCTCTGCAGTTGGCATGTGAGAAGAGTGTGGCTTAAAAATTGATTTCAAAGGTCAAAGATGTTAAAATAAGGTAGGAAAAATTTATAAGCATGTTAAAGGGTTAGAATGACTAATTAGGTTTTCGCAATGTGTGAATGCATGTGGCCAACACAAGGCTTTGTGTGCAAACACATACTAAAAGTTGGTGAATGGAAAAAGAAATTTGGCAAATAATTTTCATCAAGATCTAATGTTGATGCCCATGTACATTTTATTTGTGTATTGATTATTATTTATCCTTATTTTCTTGAATTTGTAAATGATTTATATGGTTATTGACAAACATGTATTTATAAATTGTTTAGGATGATGCCAAATAATTTTTTTGATGATTTTTTCCATGAAAATGTTTTTGATGTTCTTGTAAATGATAATGTTGTCAGTGATGTGGATGGTTAAAATGATTCAAAAATTCATAGGATCCACAGATTGATAAATAAAGTAATTTTCACTTTTCTAACTGATATGATAAGTCTTAATTTACTTTATAATATTATTGAATATCATTGTAATAGGTTTTGATCAAGGTCAATTTTAAATAATGGTGAAGTGAATCATCCGCATTAATAATTTTAATGCATATAATATGGTTTGAGGACCATTTTAGGACGTTCAAGAGATTTTATGGATAATATGGAAATCCATAGACATGCACGACAAGAAAATAAAGGTGTCCAATTTGATTTGAAATTTAAAAAGTGTTCAATGTAAATTACTTTTCTAGATGAATTGGATACAACAATTACAAAATATGTAGACCAACAATAGTTTTCATGAAGAATGATCTTTATATGTTAATCTAAATTTTCTTGGTTGACTTTTATTTTTAATGAGATGTTATATGTCTTAAAACATTTGATCCTTGTAAATCTAAATGTTGAACTTGTGGAAAACATTAAAATTGATTGACATATAAAAGCATGTAAATATTCATAACCGATTTGACTTATAAAAGCATGTAAAGATTCACAAATAATTTCATTATCTGTTTGTTCTTTCAAATTATTTATTTATCCAATTCAACACATGTGATGCTAGGAAAATTTTCAAATTTCACATTATTGTGATGTAACATATTCATATATATAGAAATTAACATATATATATATATATATATATATATATATATATATATATATATATATATATATATATATATATATATATATATATATTGAAATTAACCATGTATAGGAACACATTATTTATGATAATTATTATCAGTGTTTAAGTTAGGAATCATGGATATGGTCAAAGTTGTTATATCACAAGTCATAAGATATATTTCAATGTTTATACACACTTTTATGTCTTCCTTATAATATTTATTTTGTCATACATTATTATAATTGATAGATAGAGAAAAATGATTATCCCCAAATGATAGGTAAAGTTCCCTAATATTCATGGTTACATTATGATGTTGTGTTATTATCTCAGACCCATGTAAAGTGTCCTTGTATTATTAGGTTTCTTCTAAGATATGTAGTTAATATGCACCATGGATTTTTTTCAATTTTCCATAAAAATAGGAAATTAGACAATAGTTATTGCCTCAAGCTAAAAACTATAAAAACAATATTTTGTAAGTGTGATAAGAAACCATAATTCACAAGCTCTAATATGTCCAAAATATTTAAAAAAAATAAAAAATAACACATAATAGGATGATTATTTACCTCCATCACGATCATTATGATCTATCAAACTGTTGTAGCCCTCACCTCCCTCTTCCTCTTCCTCAAACCATGATCCATATAAATTATCTCAATTTTTGTGTGAGTTTCCCTAAAAAATAAAGAGAGAAAATTAGACAAGTGTAGGGAAAAGAGAGAAGTCATGCACAAAATTATATATTTCACTCCATCTCATCATGATTACTTGTCAACATACATAGTGACATGTGAACATTTACACTTGATCAATAACATTTATAACATTGAAAATAGAATAAGGTAAACATGTGAACACAATAGATTACATGTCAACATCATTAGACATCATACATATAAACATGATTTCATGAGTACATGTGAAAATCATATCATCATGTAACCATGTAGTGTCATGAAATACATCACTAAATACATTATTAACCACTAAAGTATTACTTAAATTGTAGAGAGATGAGATGCTTCTTAGCCAACACAATTCATAAGTAAAACACTTGTTTTAAAATGCCATATCCAAATAATATGTATCATTACATATCATATATGTCATGCATATCATGATAATTTTTTTATATATAAAATCATGTTCAAGATTGTAGCTACCAAGAAATTACAGGTTCATGGCATGTCGAAAAAAGGTCTTGTTAAGAACCAAAAATTGGACATGGGAGAGTAACTAATGTAAGTATATGAATATGTCATCCTAACATGAAGATTCTTACATTTCAAACTATAAATGTTATAGAAATTAATGAAAATCATGAATAAGACATTGACATGAAGAATAAACTTATTGGCTTGCTAAATAAAAGGTGAAAATCATACCTCTAAGAAATGATTCATAATGCTTTTGATGAAATCACCTCAACTCCATCTAAATCCTATATAAAAATATAATACACAACATAGTCAAAATATATAATGCTAGGGTTCAATAAAAATAATGACAATAACTAAGAGTGCATGTAAGATACACTGCATTGATATTATCATCATTTATAGCATTATCACTTGGTAAGAAATTAATCTCAAGGTTTCATCCTTACTTTTTGGCATTTCTATACACATGACCAAAAAGGAAAATTAGATCAATATCTATGAAAAATATAAGTATAATAATTTTTTTTGACATAGTCATTGACTTTACTTTTGTGAGTCAACTTTTCATGATCAATTTCATTTTTTTTTGTCTCTCGATAAATCCTCTTAACTTTCTGTGAGTGAATGTGATCATCATCACTAGAATGGGTCTGAGGGTCATCTATCTAAATTCCACATGGTGACTTATATATAAATATAATATTTTATATTCAAAATCCTAAAATTAACTTAACGTTTGCTTTATTAAATCATACCTGATGTCCATTGTTGCCTTCAACTTTCCCTTGCTTTACCCTTTGCCTTTTTCACTCTAATTTTCCTCAATATTTTCTCTATCTTATGTAGGCTTTCCTTATCCATTCTAATTTTTTTCTTGAATAGTATGAAATCATATGGTCATTGATATACTTCTTGACTATTTCACTACTATTACATAATTGGGAGACATTATCCCTCACTATCGATGATCTTTCCAATCTTTCTCTCTTGTTGATGCTCTATTTTTTTAGGACTCGGTCTATTGGCCTATGTTCCATTTATATTTTAGTGTCTGATCTTCTCCCATATTATTTTTCCAAATACCATCACATTTCAAGGGCCTCCTTGGAATGCATTCGAATCATGAATCTTAAGTCAGGGAGAGTTAAGTTTGTCTAGTGACCAAAATAGATAACCAATGTCATTAGAAAATGTATTACATGGGTGAAAATAATAATAATTTAAATCCAACTTTGTAATACCCATATCCACAATCCTATATTCACCTAAAAATTATAATTCAACAAGGAATCCATTTTAGGTTATAATCATAAATCAACAAACTAAAGAAAAGGTCCTCTAAAACTAGAAAATGTTCTTGCAAGTTTTGATTCTTTATCATCCAAATCAAATTGCAAGGAATCTAAAAGCAAGTGACTATAATCATCATCATCATCATCATCATCATCATCATCATCATCATCATCATCATCATCATCATCATCATCATCATCATCAGCAACATCCACATCACATCCTTGTCAATCTTCTCTAAATCCACCTCATATTTCCCCAATGGTTGACATACATACATCAACCCAACCATATATGGAACAACAAACATGTATGAACATGAAGAGGGAAATAAAAATAAGTAAAGCTAATACATAAATTTATGGGGACAAATTCATTATGTGGGTCATTATCAACATCATCATTATGGCCCCACTTTTCCCCCTTTTATCTAAAATACATAAAAAAGAACATATAAAATCAAAAGTTATGCCAAAGGTGATCTATTATTTATTATTATATGAATGCAACAAGAATAATCTATGAACATGAGGAAAGAAGAAATAATAAATATGGGAAATTGTTCTCATACAACTTAGGAGAAAAAATCATCACATGTTTCATGAACACCTTCATCACTTTAGATTCACTATGCCCCATCCTGCTACAATATTAAACACAACATAACAAATGATAAAGTGGATGCAAAGTTAGAAAATGTTAATCATTATGTAAATGAAAAAATAATATTAAATCTGGAATGGCCAATACATGAAGCTTAAATAAAATTACATGTGTTATCCCCTTATATGCATCTATATTTTTAAAATAATCAAACACCCACTGATATTATACTATGGGATATTAATGGCCATGGAATGGTTATCCCTATCCAATGTGAATCACACCCTCACTTGTGGATGCACTATCTAAAATCCTCTTTAGATATCTTATGACTCAATCATAAAATTTAAACTTAGGGCATGCACAAAATGAGGATTGGCTACTGATTTCATTCTCCTTAAACAATCAATGTAACAACCAATTAGCATTAACAAATAAGATTTAAACTATAAAATTCATCATTAAGGATAGTATATAAAATTGCATATAGTCTATTTGACCTTAGCATAAATTTCTTGTAGGAACTAATTTCCTTTTGGATCATCCATCATAAACCTCTTAGACCACTCGACATTGAAAGTATTAGTTTCAAACATAAATCAATTTTCATACAGTCAAATTTTGATTATGATTTAAAACATTAACCATCATCTATCAAATGCGTAAAAAATTTAAATTAGTGGTCGTGAGGACATTAAAATTATTTACTAAAGGGAAGGACAAATTATTTAAAGGTTTAGGCATATACATTTATTTAGAGGTTTGTTCTTCAAAATGTACATTCTTTTTTTCTTTTTTTGAATTCGATATATACATAACCCACACTATAACATTGTTGATGGTGAATATTATTCAACACTTCAAATTCATAGACATGGGAGAGTTGATTTCTAGAAGAATACCACATACCATACTTTCTACTATCTTAACCTTGATAGTTGAGGTGGGAGGTATATTTAAGAGGGACTGATCAACACTAAAGATGTATTTGAGACATTTTATGTATGTATATATAAACATGTAATAGAGACATTGTGAATAAAAATGATTTTGGGATACATGATGTAACATTTTTTAAAGGTTGGTAAGAACTAATAGTTTATTTCCTTTTTTGTTAATATAATTTTGCAATTGTTCTATACATCCCCACCCCAAATGTTCCCATATTTTTTTACTACCATCTTGCACTGGTGAACCTTGTGAGTGAAAGGTTCTTCACATCTGAATTTAGATCTCAAGTAATGAAAACCAAACATGTTTGTACCATCCACATTTATATATATGTAATACCAAAGGAAGATTCACTAAAAGGCTTATATATACATTTTTAAGGGTTTTCCACATGTGCATTATATGTAGACAAAATAAGCAAAACCTTCTATATGTATGTGATCATTTTCAAATGAGGAACACAAATAGATATGCCTTTTATATTTTCATAACATATTTAAATTTTTTGCTATGAAAATATAAATGGAATACCACTTCAAAAGTTGTCAGTAATATTTTAGAGGAATGGAACAATTAAGAAAAAGATATTGGATTTACAAGAGGAGATGAATCACATTCAAAATGAAAAACTAATTTTGGAAAAGGAGTCATTATCAAAATATCAATATATACCTCAAGGAACATTTTTTCTCCTTGAAGGATTGAAAACAAAATGAAGCAACAAACACATAATTCAAAAAGTACTAAGTACAATTTAACCCATTGTGTATGTCCATTGGATATGGAAGGGTGAGAAATTACTTCCTCAAGTTCTTGAGGTACATAAAAGGCTCTAAAATCATGATCGATTCATTATTATTGAGGTGCCAAAAAGATCAAGTAATTATGCAATTATTTGGATAACATCAAAAGTTCAATGTACTGATAGGGTCTTAGAAGTGTTTATATGGAGAGGAAAAATGGATTCAATAGGGTCATATAAGTGTTTGATTAAAGAGGAAAATTATTTGAGTGTAGTTTTAGATGGTCATTGGGACAATATTTGTAGATTTAGATATTATAGTTTATGTATATTGAACATTCTTAATTTTTATAAAAGATTTATAAAAAATACTTTGGACTATTAAGATCCATATTATCTTTGAACTCTTTATATTATTTATAATAAATTGTGGTGATAATTCATTTTAGAAGGAGAAATTGTCCCATATTAGGTATCAACTAAATTAGGTAAATATGTAACCTTTATAAAATGTTTAAGCATTTTTTTAAACCACAACATTCATTTTTATTATTCAGTGTGATAGCTCTAGATTCATATACCAAGGATTTGGTCTTTGACCCTCCCAAGGTGGGTTAATCTAAATTTACTTTGGTTTCATGAGTGGTGCAAGAATATTTTACATCTATGAGTTTCATTATTAACACTAATACCTTTTTTTTCAACAAGGTTTGTGATAGAATTTTTTTTAGGTTTGGTGTATCTATTGCTCTAATAGAAATCATGGGATTTTACATGTAAGAATAATAAAACTAGAAAGGATTTCATGTAATGATTTATTTTTTTGGAAATAAGTACTGTATTATTTTTTTAATTCTTTATGATGATAGTTGGGATTGAAAATGTATTTCTTATATGGATTTCAAATGTCATGTAGATTTGATATCTCGATATGGATATACTAGTAATAATATTTTTGTTAGAAAAAATATATTTTTATTTATCTATTTCATTGTATTTTTTTGGCTATGATTTGGTGTGTTGGTCATTTGTCCATGTGCATAGATCTGAATACAATGCTTCAATATCACATTCAATAACTCAAAAATATTTTTTGGTCTAAAAAAGATCCTTTTAAATATAAAATTAAAAAAATGATAGACAAAACAATACATATATATTTTCCATCAAATTCCTTATAAAGAAAAATCTATGAGATCTACGTGACATTTCAAACTGACATCGACATGAAAAACAATCTAAGAACATATTTTAGAATGTTCACTACAGTCATGTCCTAAGGTATGAGAGTTTCCAACCATGTTGCATTGGACCATTAATGATGAGATGAAAGATATCAAATGAAAACATTTTGCTGAATTTCATTATTAACATTTATTGTGATTTGTTTTTAGTGTGAAGGTTGTTGGGTTTCCAAATAAAGAAAGATTCATTTTGATTTTTTGATATGATAACTATCCACATATATAATAGGCAATAAATTTTTAGACATTATGAGTTGGGTTAAGCTTGAGTCAATTTGTATGCATGAGTGGGGCAAGACTATTTTTCATGTGTAAGTTTTATTTCTAACACCGATACACTTTTTTATTCTTTTGTAATATGGTTTGTGGTGTAAAATTTGTGGATGGTTATCATTATACATGTGGCCTAAAAATCTGGTCTTTATCCACTATCAATAATATAATTTTATTTATATTTTATATGATGTACTTATTTAACCAATAGTGGTTAATAGAAGGAAGTAATCAAGAAGATAGGCAAAGATGATCCTTAAAGTGTCCCAAGTGTAAGAGTTATCATCCCTCGAATGAAGGATAAAAATAATAATATTTGATAACAAAATAAACATAATATATATTAGCTGACATCGATCCAACAAAACTTATCAGGGTAACAACCTTGATTCTTCCATACTCATGTGGTGTAATATTGTAAGGTTGGGTTGGTGTGGCTTGTTGGAAGCATATCCTATTATCAAAATATGTGATATGTATCTTGGGTAACTAAAGATACAAAAATTATTTAATTAAACTATAAAATGCTACAAAAGATGGATAAACATGAATGTTTTCAGCTAATAATTATTTCATCCTATATCCCATAAGCTAATATTGCACAAAATGAAAATTCAGTGATTTAATATTCATTATTGATGTAAATATATACAAATTAATTTACCAAAAAATGGTAATAACTTGTGGGAATGGTGGTAGAAACATTATAAAATTGTGATATTGATGCAACTAAAATGGTTACACCAAACATTCTAGAAAATAACGTAAAACGAACTGTATGTTATATCCAATTATGCTAACATCCCCCCCCCCCCCCCCCCCCCCCCCCCCTTATACATTATTTTTACAAACATCATATTCTTGATAGGGGACCCCCTTACTTCAAACATGGTAAAAATATTTTACACTCTCTATTATGCTTGCTCACTTTTGAGGTGGCATTTCATCTCTATGGATTCATGGTCTTGGTGGCACCTTAGTTTTTCCTTGTAAGATTACCACAAACATGGAAGTGACAAGATTAAATTTCTCTACTTAATACCTTCAATGGTTACTCATATTTCCGCAAACCCTTTTCTAAGAACCAAATGATACTTTAGTGTTGTTTGATCCACACAATGTTCTTCACTAGGAGGTACCAAACTAATAAAAATGATCAGTATTTTATTGCAAACCACATTGCAAAATCACACCATACACTACATAAAACAAACACACTATAAAATATCACCATAGTAATGATGCAACTTTATCACAGGTAACTCATGAGAGGATCTCAAATGTCCTCCCACCTCCATGTATCTGCCAACCTCTAATTAGTTGATCAAATAACTAGATCAGTAAAGATAACACCCCCCGCCCCCCCCCCCCCCCCCCCCCCCCCCCCCCCCCAACTGCCCCTCCGCCCCGCCCCAACCTATTCTTGACATATCTTTTGTAAAATGGACTTCAGTTACCCTGATAGTGCATCCATGTACAATTTTGTTTTTTTGCATTAGAATTTTTTAGACAATGACTCGACACACAAATTGAATCTTGACTTATTATTATTTTCATGACTAAATGACTAATGACCAAAATAACTTATAATAGATGTGACTAATATAAATGATGTTAACACACTAGATTTTGGACAATTTGACTTTAGACTTTTAACATAAAAATAAAACTCTTGATTTTGACACTTTAAGACTATTGGATTTTATAATAAAAGACACACAAATGATCTATTAAATAGATATAAACTACCCAAAAAAACAAATAACCTGAATAATTGACTCTAAAAATAGAATCAATCTATAAACTATAGACAATATAGTCTATTGATAAAAATCTCAACTATCAACGTAAAATATACACTTAAAAAAATAACTTTATGCTAAAAAATTGACACATCTACCTAAATGCATCGATTGAAGAGATGTGTAAGAAATAAGAAGAAATCAAATCATATGTGTGTTGAGTAAAAATATAATTCAATTTTGAGACATTGGTCTTGTAGAGTGGGTAGCTAGAGCATGTATAAAACTAGATGTGAAATGTATGCCTAGTTTGGATGAATGAGATTATTGAACATGTGGCCTCAAGCCATATCTATTCAAACCTGTGCATAACCTAATCTCTTAGACTGTAATTCATGATGACTGCTAGGATCCAGTGCTGAGGATCTATGTTCTAGATGTTGAGTTCAAGAGAAAAAGACAAGGTACAAAACTAACCAAACATGTACATGATGATACAAGCAAAATAAAAGCCATTGGCATTGAGCAGGTTGAAGATACCAATAGTTTTTTTTTGGAGTGTGATTTCTTGTCCTTACTTCTTTTCTTTGTCTCTCTTTTGGGGGGAGTTTTTTTCCCAGTGGGTTTTCTCCCTTTACTCTACTTTTGAGAGTTGTATTGTATGTGGGTACCTGATCAAGCCTTGTTGTCGGGACCCATCTTTTCTTTTCTACCCACCTAAGTTATGCTTAAGGGGGGGGGTGTTAGTGTAGGATATTAATTATTCTATTTACTTATTAAATGGATAATTCCTACACTTATATATTTAGCTTACCTAGGTGTGATAAGAGGTTAAGTGTGTGAGAAGGTGAGTTTCAAGTAGAGTTCCACCTAGAGTTCTACTGATTTACACTTTGAGTTCTCCTATGAGTTCCACAGTGAGTTACACTCAATTCCATATTTATTTATCTAATTAGTTAACTCCACTTACTCCTTTATATTCCTCCTCACCATGCTATTATAATTGATTTGGTTAGTGCATAGTAGATAATTGTAAAGCTTGCATTTTTATAAATACAAAGTCATTGACTATCAATTTAGCTTAGTATGTAGTCCAAAAAAACTGATAAAATATGATAGATCTATAACACCTTATGATCAGCCAGTATAGAGGAGGCCATGAGTGCGTGATTTGAGGATAACAACCTTAGAATAGCTCACTATACATTGTCTAAATTTAGTGTACCTAGATGCCTCCTTCATCACTATAGATTTTATTGGTATCGAGGCTACTATTCTAATGGTGAGTATGAAATCCATTGAATGGAGGATGATGATATAAGAGAACTAAAGTTAAAGTTATAAAGTTCCATATTTATGGGGGTATGGACCATATTATATTCTACAACATATTTCATGTACTAATTGCTCTCATCTATATGAACTCATTTTTAGCCTATTCTTAAGTTCATCTTTAGAGAATGTATAATTGTTTTCATGTAATCCAGTAGTTTTGATGCTAATATACAGCATATATCTGATCCAAAAGATGAGATGAGGTAGATGTTTTGTAATTAATTGCATGTTAATTTAGCCAGTAAGCTAAAAATCAAAAGCTAAATCCATGTGGAGAATGATGGGTTCACTAACGATGATGGCATAGAAATCAATGCAAGTTAACATACATGAATAGATATATTATCCAAACATGAAGGCATATGTAGGATATCTATTGCATATGTTTAAGCTAGATCCACCAAAATTTGAATATAACAGATGTCACTATCTAGCTACAATGAGCCTTTGGAATGTAAGATGTCTAATCCAATGAGGGTTGGAACTTTGTGAAATAAATAAGATATATATAACAAAGGAGACAATAAAATATCATTACTTAGGGCTATATCATAATGTCAACCCCCTTAGATAGATCATCAAAAAAAATCCCTTGCTTTGATACCAGATTATTATACAGAATGAAAATGTAGTGATTTAATATTCATTATCGATGAAAATATATATAAATCCATTTACCAAAATATGGTAACAACATTCTAGAAAATAATGTAAAATAACATGTACTCTATATCTGATTATGCTAATAGCTAAGCTCAAAAATAGTATTAAAACTCTTGACATCCATAATAAGGCAATTAAAATTCACTTATATCAATCCCTTGCATTAAACTTTCAAATGATAGATATATAAAAATGGTTATCCCCAAATGACAGGTAAAGTTCCATAATATTTATGGTTACACTGATGTTGTGTTATTATATTAAACCCACATGAAGTGCCCTTGTATTGTCATGCTTCTTCTAAGATATGTAGTTAATATGCACCATGGCATTTTTTACATTTTTCATACAAATAGAAAACTAGATAACAATTATTGATTTAGGCTTAAAACTATAAAAAAAATCTTCTAAGTGTGATAATAAAGAATAATTGACAAGCTCTAATATGTCTAAAATATTTTAAAACAATAAAAAATAACACATAATACCATTAATATGTACCTACATTATGATCTTTATGATCTATCAAAGTGTTGTAGTCCTCAACTCCCTCTTCTTCTTCCTCAAACTATGATCCAGATAGATTTTCTCTAGTGTTGTGTGAGTCATCAAAAAAAAAAGATAAGAAATGAGACAAGTGGAGGGAAAATAGACAAGTCATGCATAAAATTATATATTTCAGTCCATCCCACCATGGTTACTTATCAACATACATAGTGACATGTGAACATTTGTACCTGATCACTAAAATTTGTAACATTGAAATAAAATAAGGTAAACATGTAAACATCATTACACATCATACATATAAACATGATTACAGGAGTACATGTGAACATCATAACATGATATAACTATGTACTATTGTGAAATACATCACTAAATGTAATAGTAATAACTAAATAATTACATAAATTATAGATCGATGAAATGCTTTTTAGTGAACACAATTCATAAATGACACACTTGTATTGATATGCCATATCCAAATAATGTGCATAATTGTTCATCACACATGTCATTCATATCATGATAATATGTATACGTATAAAAAAATCATGTTCAAGGTAGTAACTGCCAAGAAATATTCATGTTTATGGCATGTTCAAAAAATCTCTTGTCGAGAACCAAAAATTGGATGTGGATAAGCAATGAATGCAAGTATATGCATATGTCACCCTACCATGAAAACAACAACATTTCAAACTATTAATTTTAGAAGGTTGAAATAAAATCATGAATAAGACACCGACATGAAGAATAAACATATTGGTTTCCTAAATAAAAATTTAAAACCATACCTCTAATAAATGGCTCATAATGCTTTCAAAAACGTTACCTCAACTTCATCTAAATCCTATATCAAACTACAATACACAACATAGTCAAAATATATAATGCCAGGTTTAATAAAACTAAAGGTAATAAGTAAGAGTGCATGTAAGATGTGTTGGTACTGATATTATCATCATCATTTCTAGTGTCATCACTTCGAAAAAAAATAACCTCGGGGTCTTGTACTAACTTCATGCCATTCCTATACACATGACCAATAAGTAAAATTATATCAACGTTAGTGAAAAATAAAAGTATAATAAATAATTTTTTGAGATAGTCATTGACTTTACTTATGTGAGCCAACTCTTTATGACCAATTTAATTTTTTGGGGTCCCTCAACAAACCCTCTTACCTTTATGTGAAAGGTACTACCTTAAAACAATGTGATCATCATCACTAGAATGGGTCTGAGGGTCATCTATCTGAATTCCATATGGTGAATTATATATAAATATAGAATTCTATATTCAAAATCATAAAATTATCTTAATTTTTACTTCATGTAACCTAATCTAATGTCCATTGTTGTGGTCTAATTTCCCTTTCTCTACCCTTTGTCTTTTTTGCTCTGATTTTTTATAATAGTTTATCTGCCTTATGTAGGCTTACTTTATCCATTCTAAGTATTCACTGAATTCATATGAAATCATATGGTCAGTGATATATTTCAAGGCTATCTCACTAATATTACATAATTGGGGGTAATTATCCCTCACCATCCATGATCTTTCTAGCTTATCTCTCTTGTTGATGCTCTAATTTTTTAAGAGTCAATCTATTAGCCTATGTTTTGTTTATATTTTAGTGCATGATCTTCCCTTTATATTATTTTTCCAACTACCAACTCACCCCATGGACCTCCTTGGAATGGATTACAACCATGAATCTTAAGTAAAAAAGTGTTAAGTTTGTCTAGTAACCAAAATGGATGACCAATGTCATCACAAAATGTGTTGCATGGATAAAAAAGGCAATAGTGTAAATCCCACTTTTCAATACCCATATGCACAATCCTATATTCAACTAAAAACTACAATTTGACAAGGAAGCCTTTTTATGTCATAAGAATAAATCAACAAACTAAATAAAAGGTCCTCAAAAACCAAAAATGTTCCTACAAGTTTTGATTCTTTCTCCTCTAAATCAAATTTCAAGGTATCTAGAAGTAAGTGACTATAATCATTATTGTCAACATCCTCATCACATCCTTGTCAATTTTATCTGACTACACCTCATATTTATCCAATGGTCGACATACATACATCAACCTAAACATATATGGAACAACAAACATGTATGATCACGAAGAAGGAAATAATAACAAGTAAATATATTATACACATTTATGGTGATGAATTAATTATGTAAGTGATTATCACCATAATCATTATGTCCCCATTTCACCCTCTTTTAGCTAAAATACAAAAAAAAAACATAAAATATCAGAAGTTATACAAAAAGTAGTTTATTATTGACAATTATATCAATACAACAAGAATAATTTATGAAAATGAGGAAGGAATAAAAATTAAATATGGGTAATGGTTCATGTACATCTCATGAGACAAAATCATTACATGGTTCATGAACACCCTCATCACTTTGGATCCACTATTCCACTACCTGATAGAATATTAAACACAACATAACAAATCACAAATTGGATACATAATTTAGCAAATTTTAATTATTATACAAATGCAAAAATAATATTAAATATGGCATGGCCAATACACAAAACATCATTAAAATTACATGTGTTTTCCCTAGTATGCATATATAATTTTAAAATAATTGAAAGCACACTAAGATTACACTATGGTATATTTGTGGCCATGAAATGGTTGTACCTATATAAAAGGAATCCCACCCCCACTTGTGGATGCACCATTTAAAATCTTCTTAAGATCTATTATGAATCAATGAGAAAATCTAAACTCAAGGTATGCTCATAATGAGGATTGGTTACTAATTTTTTTTCCCTCAAGTAATGAATGTAGCAACCAATTAGCATTAACAAATAAGAATTGAACTAAAAAAATCATCGTTGAGGGTAGTATATAAAATTGTATACAATCTATTTGACTTCAACATAAATTTATCGTAGGAAATCACTTGCTTTTAGATCATCCATCATAAATCTAGACCATCTGACATTCAATGTATCACTTTCCAACATACAATAATTTTCATACAACTAACTTTGGATTATGGTTTACAACATCGATTGTTATTTATGAACTACATAAAAATTCAAATTAGTGGTCGCTAGGACACTAAAATACTCTACTAAATGGAAGGCCAAACCAATTAGAGGTTTCAATATATATATCTTTATTTTTAGGTTTTTTATTCAAAATGTAATTTCTTCTTTTCTCATTTTGAATTGGATATATACGTAGTCCATTCTACAACTTCATTGATGGTGAATACTATTCATTACTATAACTTCATAGCAATGGGAGAGTTGATTCCTAAAACAATACAATAGACCATGCTTGATACGATTTTAATCATGACAGTTGAAGTGAAAGGTATATGTAAAAAGGATTGATCAACCATAAACATGTATTTGAGACATTTTATGTTTGTATTTATAAACATGTATTAGAGACATTGTTAATAAACATGATTTTAGGATACATGATGTAACATATTTAAAAGGTTACTAAAAACTAATAGTTTATTTCATTATTTTTTAATACAATGCTGTAATTTTTCTATACTTAGCCACCCCAAATGTTCCCATAGTTTTTATACCATATTTCGATGGTGAATTTTTTGACTACAAGGTTTTTCACATCTAAATTCAAACATCAAATAATGAAAACCAAACATGAACGTACCATCCACACTTCTAGCTCGATAAGACCAAAGGGAGATTCCCTATAATATTTGTATACACATTTTTATGGGTGGTCCATATGTGCATTAGATGTAGACAAAACAAGAAAAACCTCCTATATGTAGGTGATCATTTTAAAATGAGGAACACACATAGATATGCCTTTTGTAGTTTTATAAGGTATTTGAAAATTGTGCCAAGACAAGATGTTAAATTATTTTATAATAGATGGACTACCACCTCAAAATTTGTCAATAATATTTTTGAAGAATAGAACCTTTAATAAAAGTGTATTGGAGTTTGAAGAGGAACTCAATCACATCTAAAATGAAAAACTGAAATCGGAAAACTAGTCATTATCGAAAGTTCAATAAATATCTAAAGGAACAATTTTTTTCCTTTAAGGATCGAACAAAAACAACAAAGGAAAAAACACATAATTTAGAAAGGACTAAATATAACTTAATTAGTTGTGTATATCGATTGGATATGGAAGCGAGAGAAATAACTCCACCAAGTTCCTTAGGTGCATAATAGGCTCTAAAATCACGATTAGTTCATTATTCTCAAGGTACGAAAAAGATCAAGTAATTTTACAATTCTTCAACTAAGTTCAAAATGTCAATGTACTGATAAGGTAATAGAAGTGTTTAAATGGAGAGAAAAAATGGATTAAATAGGGTCATATAAATGTTTGAATAATGTGGAAAAGTGTTTGAATGTAGTTTTAGATGGTCATTGGGGCAAGCTTTGTAACTTTAGATATTATAATTTGTGTATATTGAATATTCTTAATTTTTATAAAAAAATATTTTGGATTATTAAAATTTACATTATATTTGAAATCTTTATATTATTTATAATAAATTAGGGTAATAATTCATTTAAGGACAAATTGTCCCATACTAAATATAACTAAAATAGTTAAGGATGTAACCTTTCTAAAATGTTTAAGCATTTTTTTATTTTTAATTCAATAACTATTGGAAGTCAACCTCTGGAAAATATTGCATGGTTCTCAAAACAAGCCTCCATGAAAACTGACTTACACATTCATTAGAATTGACTTATCAATGGTGTAGATCTAATGTTAAAAATAGTGCTTGCCTTGGGATGGGAATCAAAGGTTGGTGCATAAAATCTAAAAACTAAATTTGATGCCAATCTTGATGCCAATATTCAAGGCTCACATTTCAAAACCATTTAATATATATTTAGACTACCAATAATTGGGGATTTGAATGTGCCTTTATTTTAGTTGTTTAGATTTACATCACACATGATGTGGAAGAAGAGGAGGAGAAAAGCAAAGGGTAACATGATAAGTTAATTTTTTTTAAAATTTAATGGGAGGTTACCTATTTTTATATTATTATTTTTAGTTCTAATACCAGTGTGTTAGTTTATTAGAACATTTAAATATTGTCTATCACCTTCATTATTGTAAATAACATTTCTCTCAGTTAAAATGAATCATATCATTTGGATAGTGGTGGTGGCAGCCACTTTAGGTTTTATAAGTTATCATGATTGTAATGGCCAACAAAAGAGTACTCCTCATCCTCCTCCTCCTCCACTTGGTGTTCTGCAATTTACACTACTACCCCCTGATATTAATGATCCTCACTTACCAAGAATTTCACCACCGCCACGTCCACCTCATCTTTTTAATACACACTAGTACTATAATTTTGACCATTCGTCTAATTTTGGATCCCATTTTATCCAAATAGTTATTATTATGACTTTTGTTACGGTGGTCATCATTGTGCTGATTATTATTGTTATTTACATCTCGAAAATGTTTAGTAGCATTTCGATGTGGCTCGAACGGCCATATACCATCAACTTTGGCAAGTAATGTTGGGCTTTGTCCAACCTAGTGATTCAATACTTTGTAGAGCATTTGTTTGTGCGCTGTGTATGTTGAATTTATTCACCTAGTCTGCTTTTTGTTTTCTCATTGTGGGGCTATGAAAGGGGTTATGGAGCAAAATATATTTACTACTATTGAAATTTCAATACATTTTAATAACGTAACTATAATTTTCATTAGTTTTTAAGTTCGTCATAAATGTATATCGATATCAGTTACTTTCTAAATAATTTCTTTTGTTATTGGTTTTTTTTAATCTTTAAAATTTATTTATGCAATGTTCTTGTACATTATATTGTAACATCTTAAAATTTAATTTAATTTTGAGAAATATTTTCTTTTTTATTATAATTTTTTTTAATAATGACCTATTATATTTAAAAGCCAAATACAAAACAAATTGTAAACATGATACCTTCCATATAGCAACATCTTTATTTTTTATTTTCAGATACCTTGCAATCTCTATAGGAAGCCTCCTAAAAAAATTATAGGTTAATAAAAAATAATTACCAGGTGAAAATATTTCACTAGTACATTTATGATGTAGACTTTGGGTTGTTATGTGTTATCGGTAATTTTAAATTTTAATCCGTTTTTTAGCTGGTATAAATATTGTTGATGGTAAATATTAGAGCCTTCTCAAAATGTCCATAATGATTTAAAAATAAAATAATGCTTGCACAATTACAACTACACCATCTAACAGAAAATTTCTTTTGATTATACTTTGGTGGATGTTAATAACTTGTTATAAAGCTCTTTTCTCCGACAAAAGTTAGGATCATGATAACAAATATTTTGGAATTAAGATTTATACATGGCAATTACATTTTTTTCAAAGTCTTACTGGTCTTATCAACAGAACCATTTTATGAAAATTTTATATACGGGTATTGAGGAAAAATTGTTGAGGCATTCTGTCAAACAATTCACCTGTCTTCAATGTTTTTTATACAAACACTTAATCAAATTATATTAACTATAATGATAAATAACCATCATTTACTTGTAAAACAAATAATAGAATTTCATAAAAATATATATGACTGTTTTATTCAAATTTAGTCCTGGGATCTCAAATCCTTTTGGTTTTTTGTATACATCATTTTATTGCAATTTAAAGAATGTGATAAATCTGAAACTACTACAAAACTGGGGTTTATAATGATGAAATTAAATTATAGAAAACGAAAATTGAATAACTATGCTTAAGAATGTAAATTACAAATATGTGGAAAACTTCAAATGGATTCATGTTTCAGTGTCTCTGAAGCAGAGTTGAAGGTCAATTTCTTATGCACAGTTGTCACCATCTGAAATACTATGCGAAGTTGTGTAGTTCATTGCACATTATCTATCTAAAAAAATCATAAAGAACAATAACCTGGGAGAAATTCTACTTGTAAACATAGATCTTTCTTTATTTGCCTGAGCTCGAACCGGATCTTTCTCCTTCCACTTTGCTGAAGAAGTGATCGAAGGCGAAATGGATTCCCAACCGCCTGACCTTTCCGCCGCCCCAGCCCCGAGGTATTCATTTCAGCATTCAAATCATGAAAACTAATGTGTGAAGCTCAAAAATTCTACATAGATCCTACACCCGCCATGACTCGACATGGATCCTACCATGTATGCGAATTTATGCATAACGATGATCCAACAAACGATGTGGTGATGGTTTTTTGAATTCGTTGGGTTTCGTGAAACCTAGAGGTGCCACGCCAAAATGCATAGAATTTATATATATTAATTACACTCAGCTATTTTTAATAGATAGAAGTATCAAATGTATCACCCCAAAAGCAATATCCAGTAACATAACATACACATTACCCAAGGGAGATACATAAACTTATTCAAACAAAAACCTTTAAAATATGTTGATTACTGTGACTACGATAAAACCAAACTCAGGCATGACAAATGGAGTATCATTCACGGGGAAAAGTGTGTAGCTTGACCATAACCTTTAAAAATAAAAAATAGGTTAGAATTTATTCAAAGTAAATTTCTACAAGATGGCAGATTACTTATAAAGTATCCTTCCATTCAGTTTCGTTGTACAATTCCAAAATAAATTTATAGAGCGATGGGAATCCAATCTCTATTAAGAACGGGGTCGGGGGGCGTGGTCGATTGGTCGGGTATTTTCGTTGCGGCTCTGCAGGTCTAGTGTTCGAGTTATCCCCCAGGCTCCGTGGTACCGGTATCAGTCGTGTCTAGCCAGCGGCGCCGGTCACGTTAAAAAGTTTACCAGACTTTAAAAAAAATAAAATAAAAATCTCCATTAAAAACGAAAGTAAAAAATATATATAACTATATTGCTTTCATTTTCCTCGACGTCAACTAAATATTTCACCTAGCCAAGCCTAGAATGTAAATGTCCTTAATAATTATTAATATATACATTGAAATAAGTTCGAGAGGAATGAAATAATGTTGGGATGGACTTGCACACAACATTGTGAAGAGGATGTACTATCTAAATAAGGATTTCATTTAAAAAAAAAAAAAAGACCTTTAAGGTATATTAACAATTTGCTATAGTTGTAATATTATTAAAAAAAAGAGTTGGTTCATGTATGATAATGTATAAATATACATAATTCGTAAATATTATATTGTTATTGTTATTTCAATATAATAGATATGTATTTTGTGTGATATATTTATATACATGTACTTAAAAAATTTTCTCTTCTTTTTTAAAAATAAAACATATAACTTACAATTGTATAAATCTTTAAAATAATATCTAATTAATATGTCAATAACTAGATATTTAACTATCAAACATTGTTTAATTTATAAACATGAACAATTTAGAATTATCCTTTCTCTAATTCATTACAATAACTGATTGTGTCTCATGAAGCAGCCCATCAACTTTTCGTGGCACCTCAATAACCTCTAAACTATTTAAACACCACCTTAATATCATGTTCCAAGTGTTTCTACCAATAGCTCTATGAAAGCTTCTACCATGCCCATTATAATAAATTGTTGAAGCAACAAAAACATCGATGAAGGAAAAAATTTAAAATATAATATAGTTTTTATTAATTATTGAAATATATTTTTCAATACAAAACAAGATATTTTTATTTCTACATGTCCTTTCCAATTTTCAATAAAATAAA
This sequence comes from Torreya grandis, assembly GCA_037957365.1. Lineage (NCBI taxonomy): Eukaryota > Viridiplantae > Streptophyta > Pinopsida > Cupressales > Taxaceae > Torreya > Torreya grandis. The sequence continues at coordinate 195,035 of JARHVA010009291.1, forward strand.
ATTAAATTTAATTATGATGTAAAGTTTCCACCATGGTTATATAAGTGTTAGTAAAAAATTCTAAAATAGATCTAAGATATATATACGTTTTAATTATATTACAGACATTCACTATATGGAAAAAAAAAGTTCATGCTATACATGATTATTCAATTAGTTAATACTCATTATAGTACGTTAAAAACATAGTAGGATACATTTAGATTTTCAACTGCCACATTGGCATACTATTATTTTATATTTCTATTAATGTATTAATCAAAGAGAAATTTAAAAAAAAAAAATGATTTTAGAGTTATTTAAACAAAAAGGTATTTTAAATATTTTTTAATCATTAATTTTATTTAAAAATATAAATTTAAAATAAAAGAAAAAATATAAAGATTATTAAAATAACTATTTTTAATAAATTCCATCTTTGGATTGATTTATTTTATAAAGCTTTTAAATATAAAATTAAATTTTATAATAAAAATATATTAATATAGAAAATTTGATCAATAATTTTTCTTCAAAATAATAATAACAAACTAACATTTCATTTTTTATTTAAAAAATTAAACTTTTAATTTTAAAATATCTTTATTAAAATATTAAAATAAATAAATAAATAAATAAAATGAACTTTTTTAAATTAGTGCATGCCCCTTGTACTTTCATCTTATCTCTAAATTTTTTGATAACATTATGCATTAATATTTAGGGCTTTTGTAAGAAATTACCGGATTGAGAAGAAAAAAATATATGAATAGAAGATTTATAATTATTAAATTTAATTTTAATAAAATAATATTTAATTTTTTCAATTTTATTATACAAATGTTTAATCTCTTGTAACTGAAAAATCAACTATCAATAATTGAAAACCATACCTCTGGATAAAGCCCACCTTCAAATATTTAATCTTTTGTAAAATATTAAAAGATTATTATTAAATATATGATAAGGATAGTTCAATTAAGATTAAATTTAAAAAATGAAGAATAATAAAAATAATATTAAAGAGAATATCATAGATGAAGAGAAGAACAAACGACAGATATATAAATAGAGGAACAAAGAAAATGTTTGGATGATAATGATAGTCAAAGAGTTATACAACATAATACTAAATTTATAGGTAAAGAATTAGACACTCCAAAGACAAAACATGTGGATAAGATGAAAACAATTCATGAATAAATATCTGAAGATGAACAATATGTGTTGAGAATAAAATTATGAAGACAAATGCGATTAGATCAATTAATTAAGGTAGAAAGAAAACATAGATAAGAAAATCATCATGAAGCATCTTAAAGGCACTATCATTGATTGATTGTTAATGTTGACATTAATTATGAATAAGCAAACTCAATATAAATAGATCATGTGCTTGAAACAACAAATAATGCAGCTCAAGAGACAAGGGATGGTGATGCTGAAAATAATGTGGAAATTAATTATATACAAGGGGAGGTAAGATTGCTACATAGAAGAAGAAATGAAAAATAATGATTTAGAATAAGAGTCAACATCACAACGTAAATTTAGAAGATGATTTCAGGATTCAAAAATTGAAAAAGAACAAAATATAACTAATACCAATGGAATACTTTGAAGATATTTGAAATGCAAATGATATTTTTACATGGTTTATATAATATATAATCACCAAGAACATGTTATATTTGTCAATAAATTTTATTGGAATAAATTTTTCTTGAACACCTAAAGGCCATGTATGCAATAGGTACCAACAAGAAAAAGGTCATCATCAATTTTTAGAATTATAAAATATGGATCTTGGACCACAAGTACCACATCTTGAAAACTTAATACATGACAAGGAAATGTTAATAACCCATATCAACCAAATCCTATAAGTGACATGTGCAAATAGAGATCAATATAAATATAAAGGACATATAATAAGTTTTCATCAAGAAGTAAAAGAAATTACTAAAGATTTTCCACACTGAATAAAAGTTTTATCGATGATTATAGTTAGAGGAGGAATCAATGTAGAATAAATTACCACATTAATTTCAATATAAAGTGATTATATAAGTCTCTCAAATATAAAATACAAGATCAAAAGTTCTATCATATATTCAGATTGATGAAAATTCACTCAACGATATTCCACCTAACTCTAATGAAAATATCTTTAACCAATTGAATATCTTTATATGAAATTTGATTTTGATGTAAATTAAATTATTTTTTTAGGTCCATTATTTATATGGATTAATTAAATATTATTGATCACATGACATTGATGGCTTCTAAACTAGCTAATGTCCCAAAAGAGATAAAATTAATCTATGTATGAGTAAATAACCCCAATGCAAAACCTGAAACATTGATTGATTGGCTAGGTATTAGAACATACCCTACCGATGAGTATGTCACATTAGGATTACATTATATAGAATTTCCAACATTGTTTCTTTAAGGAGGATGTGATTGGATAGAAACATGATTAAAATGAGTACATCTGTATGAATTTTTAAAAAATATATTTTGATATAGGGATTAATATTTTGGATGACATCCATGATTTATATATTACATAATGAACATGATCATTTAATAGCATGCACAAAATTCAACTGGAATGTTCACAAAAAAAATCTTTCAAAATATGTGAATCACTATTACTGAGTTGTATAAGAATATGGATAATGTGCCCCACTCCCATGTAGTTGATCATTTGATGTGGTTTGGAACCTCATTGATGGGTATAAGGTCTTATTGGGAAAAATGATGGGGTGAATTAATAGACGTGTTATATCAAATTTGATTGCCTACTTTTTTATTTATATTGAGTGAAAATTACATGTAATTCATAATTTATATGCACTAATTCAAGGAACACTACCAAGAAATCCATGAGAAGCCCAAATTTGGTGAAGACAATAATATTATTAATAGAATCATATCTTGTAAATGGAACTAAAGGGTATATTTTCAATATAATATAAAATATTGAGTACCCCATCGAAACCACCAACATATGTCATGGTCAAGTTTGATAATTACTTAGGAATACCATTTGAAGATAAAAATTCATTTATAATTTCAATCAGAGCATTACAAAGAGGAAGCACATACCAACTACTACTATAGTTGGCTTGTACATAAAAAATACATAAATCAAAAGGTTTCAATGTTTTAAAAGTCACAATTGATATAATTCAAATATAAAGAATTTGGTTAACATTTCTAGCTATATCTCCTGTAAATTCCTTAGAAGGAATAAAAACATTAACACCATTTACATATGACTGTTATGAAAAGCTAAAAATGGAAAACAACTTTACAAATTAAAAGTTGAGGAATAGACATTAAAATTATTAAAGGATAAGTATTGTCATGTAATTATAGCAAACTTATATTATGAATATGAATTGATTCATTATTTGACATCTATGTGATGTGTATGACACATTTTGATGAGTATTAAATGATTCTTTAGTTTAAGTATTTTGTTTTATGTATATTAAACTTTTGGGTAATTTTATGTAATGTATATTATACTTTTGGGTGATTTAATGTGATTTATATTATACATTTAATATTTTATGAATAAATTTATATGTTAAATAAATATGTGATATGTATATAAACTACTAATATATGTATCATAAAATATATGTAAAAGATACTAAAAGATATTAATTTTAAGACACCTATATTTATTAGATTTGAAACCTAAATGAAATAGTTGCCTCAAAAATGATATCTATCGACATATTTTATATAACTTTATCAACAATAATTATGTTAATTTTTTAGTAAAGTCATACATAATAATAATTTGAGTTTGAGAAACCATCCATCCAAGGATTCCTTGCACCTCAATAAATTTTGTGTAGTGATGGAATTTTAAATATAGATATATTTTTCTAAATTGTCATGAAGAAGAAACCCTTGCATAAGATATTTTAATTCCCCCTATTTTCGAGTGATCATCCAGTAGGGCTAGCTAGCCTATTTTATTCCCATAGGCTATAATCAAGAATTAAAAGGGGAATATAGTAAAATTAATTATTTATAAAGTTGTCCAAATAAATTAAATAATAAGGATAGATTTATTTTAATTAATTTAATTAAAATGTGACATGTTTGGAGGCACAATTTATGAAGAGGCTATGACGTCATTGATGAGAAGTTTATAATGAAAGTTACCAAATAGGGCATGAATTTAAAGTAGATAATATTTATGGGGTTCCAAGGAAACTTTCTATTTCATATGTGGGTCAAATTTGGTAATGTTTAAGAATAGAAACCAAAGAAGGAAAAGTGGGTATAAGCGACATATGGAAAGTGGAAAAAGATGAAAACTAGTGTTTTTTACAATTCGTGTCCACAAAGGAAGGAGTGTAAATTGTGGCTCTCCCTTTTGGAATCTTGAGTATTAATATGTGATTATCTCATTATGGGATTTTTTTGACCAAATTAACAATTTCTTTATGCATGTTACATTTGTGCTTCAGTAATAGGATTCATGGATGAAACCCATTGGGTTCTTGGAAATCATAGGATGAAACTCTTTTTATTTTATGAGGATAATATAATACAAGGATTGCATTATATCTTCAATAAGTTACAAATTTAGTTGTTTCAATTTTGTGTATATTCTCATGAGTTTTGGGTGAGAAGTTTGATAGTGTGTTCCATATTTTATTACTACTGTAGATTCTATTATTTTATCTATAGATACATCCAATTTTATATAATTTAATCATAAAATCAAATATTATAATCTTTGGTTCCTATTTTATATTTTCTATGCAACTTAGAGAAATCTTGGGTAAGGGTTTAAAGACATATTTCTTGATATTCATGTTCACTGTGAAAATATGTCATTTTATGATATGTATCGAAAATATGTTTACTGTGAAAATAGGACATAAAATTTATATTATTCATGAATATTTATTATTATCTTCAGTCTAAATATGTTTCCCTTTAGATTGGTTAACAAACTATCAAGTTAGGAGTTCATTGTTGAAGAGAAAATTAGGTAATCTGAGAGTTATTTATAAATAATTTCAAATCTGGTTATTTTTCATTGATGTATGGTTTGGTATATTATAGTGGTATATAAAATGGGTGTATGTGCATGAATATTTATTAGTGACTATAATTACTTCATAGTTTCCCTCATTATCAAGTAAAATTTTATTGAGGTTACTACAATGGTATTAGAGCCACATTAATGGTAGATTGAAGGGTTAATTACAACTAGTGATAGAGCTAGAAGGTATTATGAAAGAGAGAAAAATCATAAGGAAATTTAAGTTTTTAAGTCCATATCAAGAAGATGATACACTTTTATTAGTGCTTGCAGCAAGGTAGCCACTTATAACTATAGTAGAGATTGAAACAATGAGTAGTTCAGAGAGTGCCCAGGATAAGTATGAGAGAAGTTATATTTCTCAAAGTGTATAAAACATATTGAATGACCTTGAGTATGGACAACAATAGATGATGCAAAAATCTATGTAGTCACAATAATATTTAATCATATCCATTCAAAAATGCCACAAAACATGAATACTCTCAGTGTAAATCACAATGATATGGGTGATGGTAGAAATGTAGGTAATCACATTCGTAGGAGAGATATTTCAACTGGTTCAAATATACCATTTTGGATTACATTCACACCTAGGGAAGAAGAAGATGCACCACAACCTGAGGAGGAGGAACCATTGGTTGATGAAGTGGTAGTAGTAAATGATGAGTACCATACACTTCCTCATGCAATAAGAAATGAGTTATCACAAAACTGATATATGACTTAGAGGAAGGATAAAAAAATCACAATAGAAACAAAGGCCAAGAACTCAACCTAAGGACTATCAGCATGTATTGATAAAACTAACTCTCCAAAAATTTGATGGTAGAGCACGTTCTTGGATTCACAAGTTGGATACATTTTTGACATTTAAGTACATCCCTGAAGAAGAAGAAATTAATTTTGAAACCTTATATTTGGAGGGAATAGTGTATGATTGGTTGAATCATGGTTTGGTGACATAAAACCATGATTTGATTTAGTCTTATGATGATTTTAGCAAAAAAGTAATTACTAGATTTAACCGAAAAGATGTAGAGATGTATTTTTGTGAGTTGGAATTAATTAGATAAAGTTGGGATGTTGATAGCTACATCATCAAATTCCAAAAAATTATTATTATGGATCCTGACATGTTGAAAATGAGAATCTTAATGGTGTTCATAGAAGGTTTGAATACAAACTTTAGGGGTTTGGTAAAGGCTTCAAAGCCTAGTACACTACAAGATGTTATCCAAATGACACTTTATCTAGAGACTACACCTCCCACATATCTATCCTAAAAGAAGAGATTCAATAGAAATAAACAATTTCTAAGAACTTTCCATCAGCCTAAGGTACCACTAAGATAGACTTCGAGATGAGTAATGAGCTGCATAGGAAGAAGTTCTACTTCTTGTCCAAGTAACCTTGAGAACTCAGTCACATATGCCTTGGGAGAGGTAAAACATAGTACATAGAGGTCACTTTTGACATCGATGAGGAGAAGGTTGACACTAGTTCAAGTAGTGAACATGAGGAGCATGATGAAAATACTATAAGAGACATGGCTCATGGTGCTATTACTACATTATCAGGAGTTCCTAAGTATCACCCTTTTTAGGTGAGAGGAGTACTTAAGGGAAAATGGGTTACATGTTTGGTTGATAAAGGGGCCACTCACAATTTTATTGATGAGGGTCTAGTGGAGAAGAGAGGATTATAAGTTGAGGATTTTCTTGGTTTCACTATCATGGTAGCCGATGGCTTCAAGATGATTTGTATTAAGAAGATTTCATAGTTGAGCATCTATTTAGGGGATTATATTATTATTGATGATTTTTATATGGTTAGGATTAGTGAGACCCATGTTGTTTTAGGATTTAAGTGGTTAAATTCAATTGAATGATATAGTCAAGACTTTCATAAGATGGAGTTGGATTTTATGTCAGATGGGAAGAAGATAGTGTTGAGAGCTTTGGTGGATGATGTGCCAAGGGTAGTGATAGCCAAGTAGATTGAGGCATTATTTATACATGATGAGGTTGAATGGGCAGCCCAGTTCTTTCTTTCTTATAAATCTTCTTTAAATGTTGATAAAAATTAGAAAGTGAGCATCAAGTCAATTTTAGATAAGCACAATATGGTGTTTTGAGACATTCCACCTAGTAGACCTCTTGATCATCGATTTGAGCATGTAATTGAGTTAGAGGAGTGATCCAAGCCTATTATTACTACTCCTTATTGTCACCCCAAAATATTGAAAGATAACATTGAGAAAACAATAAAAGATTTATTGGAAATGGGACACATTAGACCTAGCTCTAGTCCTTTTATATTTTCAGTGGTCTTGGTAAACAAGGAAGATGGGATGATGATAATGTGCATTGATTACCATGCCTTAAATGACAAGAATGTCAAAAATAGGTAACCTATAACCAAGATATATGAGTTATTGGATGAATTACATGGGTAAATTTACTTTTGACAAATTGGTCTTCATTCAAGTTATCATTAGATTAGAATCCATGAGGAGCATATACATAAGACAACATTTAGATTCCACTATGAACATTATGAGTTTTTAGTTATGCCCTTTGGTCTTATAATGCTCTAGTATCTTTCTAGTCATGTATGAATCACATATTTAATTAATATTTATGGAAGTTTGTGCTACTATTCTTTAGTGATGTTTTTATATACAATAAGACATGGTATGATCACCTTAGGCACATTGACAAGGTGTTAGGCATTATGGAGACAAAATTTGTATTTAGAAAGGCTTCCAAATGTGAATTTTAAATGACATAAATTTTATATTTTTGACATTTGATTGGTGCTAGAGGAGTCAAGGTTCATTAGCAGAAGATGCTTATCATTTTAGATTGGATTCCATCAAGGAACTTTTCATATTTGAGGGGTTTTCTTAGGTTATGTAGTTATTACAGGAGATTTGTCAGAGGGTTTTCTTAATTAGTAGCACCTATTATAGTTCTCACTCAGTAGGGAAATTTATATGGTCAGATGAGGCTCAAGATACATTTGATAGAATTAAGGAGGTGATGATCATTTGTCCAGTGTTAGCCTTACTAGATATTTCTCAGTCATTTATACTGCAGTGTGATGCATCCAACAAAGGGATAGGTATCATGCTTATGCAAAATTGACATATCATAGGCTATGAGATTAGGAAAGTGAGAGATGTGGATCAATTATATTCCTCTCATGATAAGGATAAGTTTTCCATCATGCATGCATTGGTAAAATTTAGGAAGTATTTGGTGGGTGAAAAATTTGTGGTGAGGATGGAACATAACTATTTGAGATCCTTTTTAGAGAAAAAAGATTTGAATAAGAGGAAACAAAAGTGGGTAAACAAGATTCAGGTATATGAATTTGATATTAAATATGTTAAGGTTAATAAAAATCTTGTAGTAGATGCATTATCTAGAAAACCCATACTTTGCTCTATGTCAAAGATATCAACTTATTGGAAGGATCTCCTTTTGGTTGAGTATTCCAAGAATACATTTGCATATGAGCTCATGGATGGTAAGATTCAGGATGATAGGTATAAGGTGATTAATGATGTGATATATTATAAGGATAAAATATATTTGGTACCTAAATCTAAGATGAAGGATAAGACTTTGAGGGTTGTTCATGATACTCTTCTAGTGGGCCATCTAGGGTTCTTCAAGACCTATAGGAATATTAGGGAGAGATTCTCATAGAAGGGTCTCAAGGATGATGTCTTTGATTATGTCAGAACATGTATGACTTGACAGTAGAACAAGTATAATCATACTATTTTTGTATGATTACTTCATACATTGCCTATTCCTAAGCAAAAGTGGGAGAGTATATCTATTGATTTTATTACAAGTCTTCTGAAAGTCTAAGGTAAAGATTGCATATATGTGGTTATTGATAGAATGAATAAGTATGGACATGTTTTTAATATTTCATCTAATTATAGAGTACCCTAGTTTGTATATTTATTCTTTAGAGAGGTGTTCAGACTTCATGGGCTTTCGAGGACCATTGCCAGTGATCATGGCAACAGGTTTCTTAGTGTGTTTTGGTATGATCTATTTAGATTGGGTAGTACTAAGTTGACCCCAAGAACTACCTACCACCAAACAATATATGGATAAATGGAGATTATAAATAAATGGGTGAAAGGGTATTTACATAATTATGTTATGGCAAAACAAAAGGCTTGGATTAGGTGGTTGTATTTGGGAGAGAATTATTACAATACCACTTATCACATGTTGGTAGGCATGTCACCATTTAGAGCCTTGTAAATTTATGATGCTATGTCTTTTATAGACTTATCATTTGATGACATTCAAGTTCCTAAGGAAAGAGAGTTGATGGATGATAGCCAAGATATTCTCAAGTCCTTTAAGTAGAATATTAATTATGCTCAAAATCAACATAAGGTATATGTTAATAAGCACAGGGTTGAGACAAATTTTGAGGTTGGTGATTTGGTTTTCTTGCACCTATAGACATATAGACAATATAAATTGAATAAGAGTGGTGTAAAAAATTTGCATCCTTAATTATTTAGCCCCTATAGGATCATGAGGAGAGTTGGAGAAGTTTTGTATGAGCTATAATTACCTGAAGATAGTAGAATTCATAATGTATTTCATGTATCTTTCCTTGAAAGGACACTTGGGGAACATATTATACATTCTCCAGAGCTTCCAAATTTAGATGAGGATGGTAAGTTGGTTCTAGTACTTGATGATATCTTGGATATAAAGGAGCATAGATTGAGAAATAAGGTGATCAAGGAGTATTTAAATAGATGGAGGGACATGCCTATTGAGGATACTATGTGGAAAGGTGAATAGATTCTGCAACATTCAGATTTATAATTGCTTGAGGGAAAGTAATTATGGGAAGGGGTGATTATAATTTCCCCTTTTTTAAGTGATCATCGTGCAAGGCCAGCTAGCCTATTTTATTCTTGTAGTCTATAATCAGGTATGAAAAGAGAATAAAATAAAATAAATTATTTATAAAGTTGTCAAAAAACATTAAATCATAAGGATAACTTTATTTTATTTAAATTAATTAAATTGTGGCATGTTTGAAGGCACAATTTGTGGAGAGGTTATGACATCATTGATGAGGAATTTCTAAGGAAAGTTACCAAATGGGGCATGGTTTTCTAGGAGACAATATTGATGCGGTTCCAAGGAAACTTTATATTTCATAAGTGAGTCGAGTTTGGGAATGTTTGAGAATAGAAACCAAAGAAGGAAAAAGCAAGGCTAAATGACATAAACGAAAGTTGAAAAAGTTGGAAACTAGTTTTTTTCCATTTCATGTGTCCCTAAAGTGAAGAGTGGGGATTTTAGTGCCACTATTTGGATTCTTGAGTATTAATATGTGATGATCTCATAATGGGATATTTGTTGGCCAAATTAACAATTTCTTTATGCATGTTACACTTGTGCTTCAGTAACAAGATTCAAGGACAAAACCCATTCAGTTATTGGAAACCATAGGATGAAACCTCTTAGATTTCATGAGGGTGATATCATATAGAGATTGCATCAAATATTCAGGAAGTTGCAAATTCAATTGTTTTGATTTTGTGTATCTTTGTAAAATTTTTAGGTAAGGAGTTTGGTAGTGTGCTTCCATATTTTATGGCTATTGTAGATAAGTCCAATTTTTTGTAATTTCATCAGAAAATCTAATCTTATAATCTTAGGTTCTTATTTTATATTTTCTATGCAATTCAAAGAAATCGATTGTAAAGGTTTGAAGAGATATTTCCTAAAATTCAGTTTTATTGTGAAAATATGTTATTTTATGATATGTATTAGAACTAGGCCATAGCATTACTATTATTCATGAATATTTATCATTCTCTTAAATCTGAATAAGTTTCCCTTTTGATTGGTTAACAAACTATCAAATTTGGGATCCACTGGTGAGGAGAACTTTGGGAATTTTGAGAGTTGTTTATAAATCATTTCAGATCTGGTTGTGTTTCATTAATTTATAGTTTAGGATATTATAGTGGTATATAAAATGGGTGCATGTGCATGCATGTGTTAGTGGGTAAAAGTAGTTTAGATTTTCCTTCCTTATCAGGTAAAATTTTATCAAGGTTACTAAAGATATAATGTAAAGGATTGCCTTTTTTGGACTCTCAAAATGTGTTTTGCATGGCTTTCACTTAAAAAAAAAGTCTTGACCATTTGTTGTTTAATTGTTCTTTTAATTAAAAATAATTAACATGCCTTCATAGCAAATGTTATCAAATTGAGTCTTGCCAACTAATTTTCATAATTCCATAAATGGTATGGAAAATAGAGGTGGGGACTAATTAACAAGGAAACATACGTAAGATGTAACCTTTTTTATAAGTTGAAGTGATTTTTTTTGAAACTCAAGGTTTACGCAAGCAATCAATCAATCAATGGATTATTGCGTTAATATTGATTTTACTTTGTTAAGGAATGGAAAACAAGTTTTTACTTAATACTCTAATGTATGGTATGGTATCTAATATAAAAAAATCAATAGATAATAATAATTTTGTGGTTCAAAAGTATTTGGTTAGCAGATTAAATTAAGAAAGATTAAATTTTTAGGACAACAAAAAGAGATAGGTAAAAAGTCATAATAAATAAAATAGAGATTTGTGTTTCATAAGCGATGGTTTAGGAAATTCATGTACCAATATATTTTTTTATCAATAATCAGCATTTAAAGACTCTTCGAATAGGATTAAATATTTACGAAAGAGTGGCGAGGGATTATTACAGTTTTGTATGGCAGAAAAATACTTTAATCAACTGGTTTTTAGAAATTTATCTTCCCATAGCTGGCCCAACAACAGCAATGGATCCTCCTCCACAAACCTTAAATCTTCATGTAGTTGCGGTGCGGCATCGGTGGGATCAAGACCATGTTGAACATCCAGAGATCCAGTGCTCAGGAGCAACACAAGATTATCATGCTGCCAACGCATGTTCATGAGCTCTTCTTGCGTGGTTGCCAATTGTGTTTCCAGCTCAGCAATCTGCTTCTTCATTTGTTCAACTGCACTTGCACACCGATGGACGGGGTCCTTCAGCCTTGCAGTTGCTTCATACACTATACTATTTACTGCATCTCTTCTTTGTTCAGCCTCAACACCCTAAAGGCCAACACCACGTCAGAAACAAATCTTACAGAATCAACCATCATCTCTGAAAGAAAGAAAAAAATACAAATAAAGTTGGTATACTTGAAACATTTTAACAATATTACTGGTTCCAAGCACTATCTGCACCGTTGCAAACTTAAGTGGATCATCGGAAGGAAAATGGGGAGCCAACACGCATTGTTCTGAACATTTCTTGCGTTGCACTCTACCAGCAGCGCAATCAGAAGATTCCATCTTTCTTTTTGCTATGGGAGAAAAGAATGTATACCCGTTGCACGAGGTGGTCTAATTAATGGTAGTCTCTATACAGAGAATATGGCCACGTGGCATGTTTCAACATATTTTTCCAACAAAAATGGCAATGTCTACAAAAGCCAGTGAATCAGGCCTGACCCGAAACATAACAGCGTCACTAGAAATGTTTCTCTTTAAATATTTCCAGGTCTTCATCATATTTTGTGTTATCGAGATTAAGTGTTTAACGTGGCACTTGAATGTGTTTAACGTGGTACCATATTCTGAAATTACAAGGTTGAGAGTTTTACACGTTAAGAAGCATCCAAAGTTTTATCTTGAATGTGTTTTTAATATTAGTGAGGGATGTGGAGGTTTTATGTAATTTAGTGATTTTATATGGTATTATTGAAGATATTTAAAAAATAAAAATAAAAATTAGTGTATTAATTTTGATTCTTTCAAAGTATTATTGTTTATTTCATTTTTTAGATATTATATTATTGTTAATATGTTAATATATGTTTATATGTTATAATAGGCAGAATAGTTGCACATAATAATATAACATATATTTTATTTATCTTTTGAAAGCAAAAAAATAGAATTATAGTCCTAGGTCCATAAGAATATTACTATAAAATTACAATTCAAATATATATATGACAAATTATTTCATATTTAATTTATTGCCTTAGTCTCAATAACTGTAACATAATTTTTATTATAAATTTTAATAAAATTAACTTAATAGATATGGGAACTAATTGTTATACGACCCTTATTTATATAGATATATTATTAGAATTTGTCCCAAAGATGCATGTTACACCAAAAGGGACGTAATTTTTTGTTTTGATAAAACGAAGCTTTGTAGAGTTAATGTATAAACTAATTGTTCTACCTCACTTGAAATCCATGATCGCTAAACCCATCTAACGTTTTGTGTATGAAGTGTTAATCTGCAATAATCTTATGTTTTTGGTAAATATGATAGTGGAAAATGAGGTTGTATGTTCCTTTATACATTGTGGCCATGCATTGTGTGGGGAGGAAATATTTTGTTTCATGGTGAGATTTAACAATGGAAAAGTGTTACGAAGGGAAAGGCCATATAAAACATGCAAGTGGAAAAATATTTCAAGTTGAGATGGGCAATGATGGTGAGGGGTAATGACATGGTATTTCAAGAGATATTGTACACTATAAATTCTATTTTGTACACCAACCCCAGATTCAGGGAAGTTGTTGGATTTACATGTCCTTCACCCAATGCAAATGTGTCTACAACTTTTAGGGTGGAAACATCTTTGATTATCCATAATATGTTGTCAAGAGTGGATGAGGATGTCATGGGAGTTAGTTTGATTAACCCATAGCTTCATGTTTGATGTGTAGCTTGAATTAGTTCTATAATATTGTTGACATAAAGAGGAGACATTGGGGTCCCAGAGTCTATCTTGTAGCTATTATATATCCATGCTAACAATATATTGACAGTTGGAGAAATCAAATTGGGTATAAGAACAGACATAAAAACCATACCCAAACTCCTAGAATAAATGTGGCCACAACTGGACTTTGTCATTGTAAGCATCTTATTTATCCCTATTGGCAAAAATACATAAAATCGAAGGCAACATTGGTCATAGAAAATATGTTTTGCAAAGATTAGTAATATGGATATTAGATTATTTTTGCTTAATGTTTTATGCATAAAAGGTGGAGACATGGTCAATGGTCATTGATTTTGAGTTAGGTACAACTGCCAACTTAAACACTTTTGTTTTATAAAACCTACTTTACTCAGAAAAATTACATCCTTTCTAGCATAAATTAAATGTTTGGGGAAACTGGTAGTATATATTATATAATAATACATATTCTATATATTTTCATATATATAACATATAGTCTAATTAATTATTATATATTAATTATATATAGTAGTGTAATATTATGGTACATTATATATAACATAAGCTCTATTTTTTATCAATTTAAATGGTATAAAAAATCTATTGTTAAAACTAAGTCACTCTATAAGAGTTGCCAAAATGTATTGTTCAAAAACATTATATTGCTTTTAATGGATGTTATTCTAGTTTTGAAAGGATAGTGATATACATTTCAGCTAAAGTTATTAAGGTATGGGTCCAATATTGGGGGCTACTGTGTTTATAAATTTAGTAAATAAGTAGCAATTGTTTTAGAAATGACTTCTCAATTCACAAAACTAGTTGGGAGCATAAATGTTTTTCTACTCGATTAAAATTTATTACATTTTATTCTACCATTCAGATCATAGGTTTTTTTTCAACATAACTTGTAGCCATATTCATGTCTAAGATTCATTATTATTGTGAGGCATGTAATAGGAAATATAATTTTATGAAAGAAAGCTTATAGAAAATAAAAAAAATATATAAAATCATTGAATTCTCACTTTGGACATCAAAATCACATCTTTGGATCTTGATCGTCATCTATACAACACTTCATATATTGATTGAATTATTTACTTTGCATAATCAAGTACTTAACTGGAAAAGTTTGTGTAACTTAGCTGGCTAAAATTATTATAATATAGAGTTAATGAAATCTCCATAAAGACAACCAACTAGGGAATTTGGAATAAATTGAAAACTTTATTCAATGTCATATGAGGAAAAATGAATGAAATCCATTTAGATATCTCAATTTTAAGTGTAAATGGGGACCTCCATATGTATAAATTATGGAAAGATAAATCAATAAATGCTAAAGCTAGTGAAGAGAAGGTGATAGTAGAATCTGTGGTGACGTTACATTGAAATATCATATGAACATAATTTTATTATAAAACAAATATCCAAAAATAAATAATTAGGACTTAATAATAACATGTTTCATGTATAATTGCATTGAGTTATGTTATTTCTTACATTTTTAGTAGACTACATATCATTTTTCATATGCACATGACTTTAATTTCTCATTATATGTAAATCTTAGCTTAATTAGCATTGATATTCATAATTCGGCATCGATGGCTCATTTTGAGTAGCTCTTGAATTGTCTATCATTAATGTTCATTAAATGTAATATATATATGTCTCTTGATTTACATGATGTTGAGTGCTATTGCATGTAATTTTATTATGTGAATCATGGCCATGCCATTGTGTGCTTATGTGTGGATAAATATGGGATTGTCTACTAAAATTTTTGTGTCATGATCCATTTCATGCTCCTTCATAATTTTTTGTGGTGTTATAATCTATATCTTGAACCTTCCTTTTTATGTTAAAATTTAATGCTTATATTTTTTATGATTACCATAACATTCTTGATCGATATATTTATCTTGAGATGACACTTGTATGATTCCAGATACATGTTTTATACGTGATTTAATGATCTAATCATAGAATGATGCCATTTTATGTTGATGTTTGCACATGCTTTAAATGCTTACACATTTGAATATAACAAGAGTCATATAAATATTTTATTTTGAGATGAAAAATTACCAAGATACATTTCTCACCTCAAAAAATGGTGAAAAATATTAGGTTTGTCATAGAGATTCAAGATTTCATACAGAGATATTTCAAATTTTGTGACATATTACATGATTCAAATGGTTCACATTGGGTCATAGTATAACTATTGACTCATATTATGGGAGATATGTTTATAGATTGAGACATATTTAGGGGAATATGCAAACATTTTATGTACATGAGTGATGGGTTATTGTATTTATTAGATTTGGTGGTAGAATGACATGTGTATTTATTTTTTTATATATCATATTGGGATAATTGATTAAATTATGGAACACTAAATTTTTAGTGTATATAATTATCTATTTTCAATTTGATAGTGATGGCACTAAATATATCATTTTAAATATGAAATATGCCTACAACTGTTGATTCAGTCTATTCAAATTTGCATATAAACCTAATATGGGGCTCCATATTTTCATATTGAATTTCCAATTTAGTTAAATGAGTAACTTGGTTAAGTTTTTATGTGATCCAGGTGGATCCATGTACCAATCTATTTTTCAAAGTCTTAAAATTTACTTCAAATCATTTGCACATTTTATTACTCGTTGAGATATTTCTAGAACTTTTTGCATTTCAAAAAATAGAGTCTGATTGCTCAAGATATAGCTAGTTGAAGAAATCATGTGACAGGGATGTCAAAAATGATGTGGCATAGTTGAGGAACACCAAGTGGACCAATCTCCATTTGACACATGGCAAATAATTAGTGGGAAACAAAAATTGTTAGGTGTTTTCTTGGATGCACATGATATTTGACATTTTCAAATCCAAATAGGTGCCAAACCTCCACGCCACAAAATATTAAGTGCATCCCTCATTATTAGGCATTTGAACAGGCTAGGTGGCATCCAAAGTTGACACCCAAAACTTTCTCATTTGAAATCTTCAATAAACTTTCTATTTAAAGCATGTAAAATAACCACGCCCAACAAATGTGGGAATAATCCCTTAGTCAAAGCGCGCTCATGGAGGAAGGACGCCCTTGCCCACTTCCCTAGGTGCCTAGAATGGAGGAGGGAGTTTGGAACTTGAGACCTAGTGCCTAAAAGGCTAAGGTCTTAACTGATTCAGCCATGGTGGCTGAAATTTTATAAAAAGGAGTAATTTTTACTTGTATTGACATGGATTTTTGACTGTGTAAAGAGAATTAAGAGGATTAGAGCCTTGTTTTTGCCTTATACGGCCTTGGGCTTTTATTTTTAGGTCCAATTGAAATATTTGTAGGCAAATAAAGATTAGAGAAGGTGAAATTGAATATTTGTAAAGGTTTTTGAAGCCATTTTTTTCATCATTTTAATAAAATAGTCCTCACTATTGTGCGGACCCAGAGATGTAGGCTATTGAAGCCGAACTTCGTTATCAATTTGCTGGTGTTGTCTTTAATTTTCTCTGACTATTATTGCATTCTGATCTTCATTTTAATTCTAATTTTAATTTCTTTATGCAAATTAAATACAAGAAGGTGAAAATTTGAAGGATCTCATAAACATGAACAAGTGATTTTCAAATGTAATACACTTGTATTTTTAGTTTATAGATCAGATTTTTTATATCAGAGTGGTCATTATTTAATAGTGATTGCTAGTGTATGTTGACAAGGTCTAAATCTCAAAAGGGTGAAGAAAAATTTGTTGAGTATAATCCAGAGATTGGTTTGAGGCATGCTTCAAGGATGGCCGAAGAAGAGATGGAATCTGAACAAGCTTTCCGTCGAGATTTCATGGACATGAGAATCATGGTTGAGGAACTATACCATGACAAACAAAGGAAATTTGAGAATGAAAAAGAAGTTGATTCACGAGAATCAAAAGGTAAAGAAACCAAAAAACCTTCTCCATGAGATGACGGTAAATAACTATGGAATCTCTCCCTTCACTAAAATTGGATATTAAGTTTGAATTACCAATGTTTAGTGGTGAAGTTAATGCTAAAAAATTGGATAATTGGGTCAAGCAGATTAAAGTTTATTACAGGGTCCAAAAGATTGCAGGGGATGAGTCAAAAATTCATTTGGCTACTCTTCGTATGGGAGGTATAGCTCTCATTTGGTGGGAGAGTAAGTTGAAGGAAGCTGAGCTTCAAAAAGGTAACTCGATTACTACTTGGAATAAATTTATTGAAGAAATTAGAAAGCAATTCTATCCTTTAGGCTATATGCAACAAGCCATGATGGATTGGCAAAGTTTTAGACAAGGAAAAGGCCAAAGTGTTCAATATTATACACAAGATTTTAGGAAAAAAGCTTTACTTTTGAATGTTCCTCTATACACACAAGAAACACTGCTAAAATATATAGGTGGGTTGCATAGTTACTTAAGACATATGATTCTTATGTTCAATCCCACTAATTTAGATGCAGTATGTGTTCAAGCCACTCATTTAGAGGCTAGAAGAAAACAATCAAAAGGATATTTTCCTAAAGTAAAAAGTAAGCAATCTAATGTTAATAATTCCAAAGGGGAAAGTTCATCAAGAAAGGGTAAACAGAAATCCACTTATATTGTTAAAAAAGAAGAAGAAAGAAAACCATTTTGTAATCATTGCAAGAAAAATCATGATGAATCTAAGTGTTGGAAATTACATCCTAAGTTAAGGACTAAAAAGTTTCAAAAGAAATAAAAGAAGGCTAATGCTATGGTTCAGGACTTAGGATTAGATTTAGGTGATAAAACTAAGATCATAGCTATGGGTTTACATAATAATTTTTCTCTTTCAGTTTCTAGCACTATGTCATCAAATGATGCATCTTCTTCTAGAAAGAATTCTCTGCATGTTGATAAGAAAAGAAATGAATTGTTCCACATTAGAGTTCTTTCAAAGCATACTAAGATTGACACTCTATTTGATAGTGGTTCACAAAAAAATTTAATTTCTGAAGAGGTTGTTAAGAAGCTAGGCTTACAAACCAATCCCCATCCGAAGCCTTATCCACTAGGTTGGGTGTGTGACAATGCAAAGCTACAAGTCTCAAAAACTTGTAGGCTAAGGTTTGCCATCACATCCAAGTTCGTAGACGAGGTTGAGTTGGATGTTTCTCCATTGGACATATGTGGGATTGTTTTGGGAAGCCCATATCTTTATGATAGAAAAGCAATCTTCTATAGAGAGGAGAATAAGTACTTGCTTGTTAAGGATGGAATTGAATATATAGTTAGAGCACATCACATTAGAAGAAGTCTTTCCTTGGTTACAGTAGGGCAAATGAAAAGACTAGTTAATTCAAGCAAGACTTTTTGTCTCATGTTGATTAAGTCTAAGGAAAAAGAATATTCTCAAGCTTTGGAAAAGTGTGATCCTAGACACAAGAATGAATTGGCTGAAATCATTTCTACTTATGATGATGTATTTTAGGATCCTAAGGGCTTACCTCCCAAAAGAGGAGTTCAACATGAAATTCAACTATTGTAGGATTCTCCTCTCCCTAAAATTGGCATGTATAGGTTATTAGTGGTGGAAAATGAGGAAATCAAGAAATAAGTAATGAATATATTGGATAGAGGTGTTATTCATCCAAGTTCATCTCCTGTTGGCTTGCCAATTATTTTGGTGCCAAAAAAAGATGGCACTTGGTGAATGTGTGTTGATTTTTGTGCTTTAAACAAAATTACTATTAAAAATCATTACCTTATTCCTATTATAGATGATTTGTTGGATCAATTAAAACATGCTATTTATTTCACAAGCTGGATTTGAGAAGTGGATATCATCAAGTAAGCATTAATGAAGGTGATGTATGGAAAACTGCCTTTAAGACAAAATAGGGATTGTTTGAATGGCTTATTATGCCTTTTGGGTTGTGTAATGCCTCGGCTACATTCTTGAGATTGATGAATGATGTTTTTAGATAGTTCCTTGATGATTTTGTTATAGTTTAATTAGCTGATATATTGATTTTTAGCAAGTCATGGAAAGATCATGTGATCCACATTAAGAAAGTCATGGATGCATTACGAAGGGAAAAAATTTATCTAAAAATGTCAAAATGTGAATTTGGCAAGACCTCTTTGATATACTTGGGTTACATTGTAGGACATGGTAAATTGAAAATTGATCCTGCAAAAGTGGCAGTTATTGTTAATTGGCCTACACCCACTAACATAACTGAGGTTAGGAGTTTTCATGGTGCAGTACAATTTTGGAGGAAGTTTATTGCTCATTTTTCATATATTACATCACTTTTACATTCTTTGACAAGTGTGAAATAGGTCTTTCAGTGGGGAGGCAAACATGAAAAAGCCTTCGATACTTTGAAAGAAAAGATAAGTGCTGCTCTGGTCTTGACACTTCCTAATATACAACAACCATTTGAGATCGAGACAGATGCAAGTGAGTATGCTATGGGAGCTATTTTAATGCAAGGTAAGAAACCAGTTTGTTATCATTTTGAAACCTTTACAAGTGCAGTAAGAAAATATCCAACTTATGATAAGGAATTGTATGCGTTGGTTCAAAGTGTTAAAAAATGGAAACATTACTTAATGGGTAAAGAAATAATAATACATATAGATCATCAGCCCTTACAATATCTCCAATCACAAACTAAGCTACAACAGTATAGACATTTTCATTAGATGGGTTTCTTACAACAATTTCATCTTGTGATCAAGTATAAAAAAGGAATTCAGAAGAAGGTTGCAGATATGCTATCTAGGCCTCCTATGGTTTTTACATCTATTCTTTTACAACATGGTTCTTTGTCTCATGAAAGTTATAAAGAACAATATGTGAATGATCTTGATTTTTAGGATGTTTATAAAGACTTGATGAGTAGTAGACAAGTAGAAGAATTGGACTATCATGTACACAATGATCTTTTGTATCATTTGGGTAAACTATGTATGCCTCAAAATGAGAGGGTGCACATGATTAGAGAAGCACATACTTCTCTTATTTCTGGTCATTGTGGAGTTACTAAAATGGTTGCACATTTGAAAATGTATTGTTATTGGCCTCATATGTAGGAAAATGTTGCTAAATATCTAAGGGGATGTACTCTTTGTGCGACAAGTAAACCTAGTAACAGGAAATTAAGACTTTACACTCCTCTACATGTTCCTATTCGCCCCTGGGAAAGTATCTCTATGGATTTTGTGGGGGGATTGCCTATGACACAAAGAAAACATGACTATTTATATGTGGTTGTGGATAGATTTAGCAAAATGTGTGTTTTAATTCCTTGCACTAAGAAGATTACTGGTGAAGGCACTGCATATTTGTTCTTTAAACATGTATGGGTTCATTTTGGTTTGCCTACTTCAATCATTTCTGATCGAGATTCTCGATTTATTGGGGAGTTTTGGTCAAATTTGTGGGGACTAATGGACACTAAATTAAAAAAGAGCACTGCATGTCATCCACAAAATGATGGACAAATAGAGGTTGTGAACCGTACTGTGGTACATTTGCTTAGGGGTTATAGCAAAAAAAATCCAAAGTTATGGGATGAACAATTATGTTACATACAACATGCATATAATCGGGCACTTCATTCTTCTACTATGAAATCTCCATTTGAAGTTTGTTATGGATACTTGCCTAAATCTCCTCTAGATGTTTGCTATGGACATGATACAACTGTTGGTGAACCAAAAGAAGCCATTCGAGCCAAGAAGTTCATTAAACAAATACAGCTCATTCATCAGACTGTTCGTACTCAATTGGAGTAAAGTCAAGCCAAGTATAAAGCTAGGCATGACAAACATCATATTGATCACCAATTTATTGTAGGTGATATGGTATGGCTTCACATTAGTAAGGAAAGACTGACAGGTGAAGGTAAAAAGTTGAAACCAATCTGGTATGGTCCTTTTTGGATAACAAAAAAAATTGGCACAAATGCTTTCCTGTTAGATTTACCATCTTACATGCAGATTTATTCAGTTGTAAATGTGGAAAATTTTAAATTGTATGAGCCTCCAATGATCATTGATCATGATGAAAGTGTATCCATTCCTTTTGTTGATGATTTTTCTCCTGAATATCTAACAGAATTACAGGAACATACTATACTTGACAAGAATATACAGAATTTACGAAGAGGTAATGTTGAATATCTTCATGTTGGTCTCAAAGGTATGCACCCAAGCAAGGCCAGATGGATGGAAGTTAGAAAGGTGAGGGAAAATTACCCTCATCTCATTACCAATTAATTTCAACTTTCGAAGGTTCAAAAGTTCCTAGTGGGGAGGAATGATCTAGGTGGATCCATGTACCATTATATTTTTCAAAGTCTTCAAATTTAGTTCAAATCATTTGCACATTGTAGTACTCATCGAGAGCTTTCTATTACTTTTCACGGTTCAAAAAATGGAGTACGAATGCTCAAGATATAGCTAGTTGAAGAAATCATGTGACAGGGATGTCAAAAATGACATGGCACAGTTGAGGAATGCCAAGTGGACCAATCTCCATTTGACACATGGCAAATAATTAGTGGGAAAAAAAT
>JARHVA010009291.1:222500-275000 GCA_037957365.1 Torreya grandis
TGACAACAAATGCTGTGGTAAAGTTACATAGAAATACCATATGATTTATTTGTTAAATTTTTTGATGAAATATGTATCCTAAATTTCTAATAATAATTTTTGAAAGGATATTGAGATATATTTTATCACAAATATTGACTAAAAATGTATCCTACCTTGTTAATGGCTCTATTTTCAATCTAAACATTGAATACAATAATTTAGATTTTTTATTTTATTTCATGTTTTCTCTACCCATGAATTGTAAATGAATATATATATATATATATATATATATATATATATATATATATATATATATATATATATATATATATATATATATATATATATATATATATATATATATATATATATATATAACATTAGATTAAAAATTTGTACACATAGGCAAATAATTGACTTAACATGGATCATTAATAAAAAAATAAGGACCATTTTAGATGACATGTTGGTCACTAATATGCAATGATGGGCCATGTTTGATGATGCATAGAAGGCTTTGTTTCCATTAATTTTATGAGTAAATATCACCATGCATGTCATCAACAACCTATTTGGCATGCATTTTTGAGTATTACCCCAAATAGTTAGGAAACCTTTCCACCTCTTTGGCACTATGAAATGTTTCATAAATCATGTAGAGTCAACATTTTATAGGATGAAACATTAGCCACATGTGTGTCCCTATAATTGAACCCATAACTATGTTTGGTTTTATTTTCACATGCCTATCATTGTGATTCTCATTATTATTTTCATGATTTTTTACGTGCCTTCACATATATTCATGTTAGGTGTCAAGGTTTTCATTCACATAGTAGTTAATGTAATTATTTTTATGTTAAACTATTTCATTTTCATAATTCAATTGCCTTCTTGGATCACACTTGTGTCATTAAAATGCAAATAAGATCCATGTTGGAAGACACTTATGTTATCTAAATGTAATGACCATTTTTAAATATGCCTCACAAAGTTTCATTTCTCTTGTTATGGTGTGTTGATGTTGACAAACACACCATCTTCAACCTACTCAACATTTTTTTTCAAGTCAATCTCCTCTAAATGTCATGGAACCCAAATCCCAAGAAACTCCAAGAAAAAAATTTGTCGAAATGAAAACATTTTTTAATGTCTTATGAGGAAAAATATAAAAATTTGTTTCATTGTTGTAACTGAAAATATAAAATTAGGATTTTATGTGTGTGGCATATTAAATGATCAATCAATAAATGCTAAAGATAGTCAAAGCTAGGTGACAATAGATGCTCTCAAAAAATTCCAAACAAATATCAATACATTTTTTGTTAAAAAGTATGATGAAATATCTAGCGTTACCATATTATATGTTTCAAGAATATTATAATAATATTTGTGTCTTCCTAATATGTATGCAAACCATTCTCTCTAGATGGTATAAACAAAGACAAATGTTTCTATCCCACCAACCAAGTCTTCAATTCATTCATGGATCCTTAAAACTAAAATCACCATGTATGTGGACACATTACTATTATTTAAGTTCACATGCATGTGCACATTCACATGCACGCACGCACGAACACACACACACACACACACACACACACACACACACACACACACACACACACACACACACACACACACACACACACACACACACACACACACACACACACACACACACACACACACACACACACACACACACACACACACACACACACAATTTTTACTTTATCACAATGGCTTTGTTCACATTATTATTGTGATCAGATTTGATGTGGTAGATTCCATCACTAAAATTCTTTTGAATTTATTTTAAGGCATGTGTACTATGGTCACACTCTATAGACAATTATAAGGCCTTGTTTCTCTCATCCTAATTTTATGGCCCAAATAAACCTCCATATAAATTAACAAGGCTTAATAACCCTATGATCACATGGACCCACTATGATATTTCCCATCACTAATAGGCCAAATAACTTTCCTCAAATGCAATGCTAAACTCTAAAATGAACTATGTCAACTTTTCACCATCTGTGGACCTTTTATACATTAATATCTAGTCTATATATTAGGTTATGTCCACTAGAAAAGGTAGCGATGGTCATGTTAATGTATAATGTTCATATTATTCTATAATTTAAAGCATCCATATTCTTGGTCCATAAGAATATGGTTCAAGGCTTATAAAGTTATATGGTAGGATGGTTTGTGACCATTCAAAGGTATAATGCTTGCCAAGTATATTAATTAATATTTAAAAGAATGAATTCATATCTAATAGTCATGTCTATTGTATGTATTCCTTATTGGAAATTTGTTTCCCTAGATAATGAAATTACAAATCTATTTATTCATTTGCATAGGGTAATACTAAAAAAATTTCATGTTAAAAATTAGATAAATTAAATTTTCTCAATGCCACACTAATAATATTTTTAAAATATTATGATAAATAATAATATCAATGGCACAATCCTATTTTTTATAATTGTTTAAAAATATTATTTTTCATTTCATTTCATTTTTTTAAAATTGGCAACCAATTATTTTTTGATTTGGGGGAACCTTCTAGACCCATGGGAAGTAGTTCCACCTAAAGAGCCAACTACCAATGGCAAGGGAGACTCAAATACGAGACCTCATGGGTAAAGCCCACCATCCTTACCATTTGGGGAGCACCTTCTTGAAGTGAGACATGTGGGTGGGCTTGGGTTCATAATGTCTGTGAAATGATTCACATCTGGAATGCCCCGCTCTATTTCACTTGGTCCACAAGGAGAAGTTAGACCCCTACCTCAAGGTGTCCACATAGCCACTTGTTGAAAGAGTCTTTATGTCCTCAGTAGGAATGGAACTTGTGTTGATGAATACAAACTACTTGTACCTCAATAGTAGACAAATTCCTTGAGTTTTTCATGTCATTACTAGTTATTAACTTTAATAAGTGTAATATTTTATTGAAAATTGTAACTTTATTTATATAATTTATAATATAATAATTTTAATTATCATGAAATATTTAATAATGATGATCAAATTTTAATAATATAATATTAATTTGTAATAATCATGATATAATTACTAACATGTTTAATAATCATAATATAATAATTAAAAAAATCATATTATTTTTTAAAATAAAATATCTTAACATATTTTATATAAATTTATTTAAAATAATCTTGAAATTTAAAATACTCATGAAAGCTTACTAATACTTGATGCCCAATTTATGAAAAAGTTGTAAGATTTAGAAGATAAAAACTGAGGAATTTTGGTCATATTTTTTATATTATTTATTGATAATATTTTTTTTTTAAAAATTTTCATGCTCTCACTTGTATTTTTATTATTGGAACCATGGATTAAATATCTTAATTTTTTTAATTACAATTATAATTTAAAATTAGACTATTATATCATAGAAAAATACCTCAATTGGTATTTATTGCATTACATTTTATAATCGATGAAATCCAAACATGCCATCATTTTGTTTGTCATGTGAGGATAGAAAGGAAGGAGTCCTAATTATAAAATATTAATTTTAATAGAGAAAATGAGCATGTGGGATATTTCAACTTTTGTCTATGTAAGAGGCATAAGTCAGAGTGATGTTTAGTGTTCCTAAAACATCATATTATTTGGTCATGATGAATGGCATAAAAACCTACTACCATTTTGTCATGTATGACATTTTGTCATTTTGAGGTATGATGGGACCAATTACAAGTCTATTTTAGTGCCTTCAATCAACTATGGTTTAAATTTTTAGAGCCTTACATATTTTAATATGCAAGACTTTTAAACATTTTTGCATGTTGTATTTAGTATATAATTGTAGTATGAAAGTGTACAATTGATTTTATTTTTATTTATAGAAATTTTAAGTATGTTGTCTTGAGACATCTTAATATGTTAACATTTTGTATGTTGTATTTGCTATATAATAGTAGCATGTAATTGTGTGATTGATTAGCTTCCTATTTAAGGACATCTTAATATGTCAACATTCTATATGTTATATGTGGTTTACAATAATAGTACATAATTATACAATTGACTACCTTTATATCTAGTTTATATCATAGAAAGATACAAAAAAATTATTTATTCTAATAATTTTAGTCAATAAAATAATCAAAATCAAGATTTTTCCATTAATATTAAAATGTTTAATATTTATATTTAATTTTTGAAATTTTTTATCAAAGAAAAATAAATAAATATTAATTTAACATTTTATTGCTTGGAGGATTCTAATGTGACATTTATTAGGTATTATTACAATATATAATTTTAGATTTTTTTAAAACATAAATTTAAAAAATGACATGTGTGTGAAATTTAATTTTGGAATTAACACTAGGAGAATATAATTAAAATTAATTTGGTATATAAAACAATTAAAAATTTATTTGAAATTTAAAACTTACATGTGTGAAAATTTTAATATTTTTAAAATGACCTTGAATGTAAGAAAACATTATGTGTTGTATAAGTATTAAATACTAAAAATATTAAATATTATTGTCATATTTTTAATTTCAATATACATTTCTACATGTCAATTTTACCTACACACAAAAAAAAAAACCATTACATCGCTTGGAGTAACAACATGATTAATTATGTCGATAGGTGTTTACCGACTAGAAGAGCACTCTATTATGTTCTTGATAGATTAAATCCATTTGAATTTAGAGGATAAATAAAATAACCTTTCCTTATTTTTAACATGTTAATTATTTCATGTATCTATGTTGTAGGGCCCAAGGGTCATCGAAATGGGTACACTACCCTACTATTGAAAATATGGTAGATACACAAATAATATATTTTATTAAAGTTCATTAATGACATTTATTATGTTTTTTCCATATATGGAAAGACTCACACACACACACACACACACACACACACACACACACACACACACACACACACACACACACACACACACACACACACACACACACACACACACACACACACACACAAATTCATTTTCATTATTTTGTAATATGGCCTGTGGTGTAAAATATGTAGATGGATATCTTTATCCACATGACCTAAATCTATAGTCTTTATCCACTATCAATAAAATAATTTTATTTATATTTTTCATAATGTACCACTTGAACCAAGAGAGGTTTATAAAATGAAGTAATCAAGAAGATAGTCCAATACGATCCTTAAAGTATCCTGATTGTAAGAGTTGTCATCCCTCAAAAGATGTAAAAAATCATAATATTTGATAATGAAATAATCATAATATATAATGTATGACATGGATCTAACAAAACTCATCATACCAATATCATTGATTCCTCCATACTCAAGTGGAGTACTCTTTCAAGTTTGGGTTGGTGTGGTTCAACATGTTGGCAGCATATCCAATTATCATAATATGTGATATGTATCTTGGGTAAATAAAGATACAAAAAGTGATTAGGAGAAATGACATGGATATAAGATATATGTGGAGGAAGGATAGTTTATGGCCTAACACGGATACAAAGTGGAATAACCATAGAGAAACCCTAAGTTTATGAAATAAACCACATGGAGGGGATCACTATGGAGTTAGAAGTTGACCAAAAAAAATGTTATACCACTCATACCCTACTTGTGAGAATGAGCTCACATTTTAAGAACATTGTGTTTCTCATACAAAACATCCTAGGTGAATCATTATTATTACATCTCCATGGATGGATATGTCTATTTTTGATAAAATTCTATCTTGGAAGGTGAAAAATCACAAATGGTTTGGCAATCAAGATGACAAGAAGGAGGAAGTGGTATTCAATCAAATGAATTTAGGAAAATAATGAAAGCATGAGTAAATTTATTACATAATTGTGTGAGACCTTGAATGAATGAATCAAAAGCATAGATGTTTAAGGTGTATAAGATGGAAAAGTTTTAAATAGTGCATAACATGAAATAATCAAGTAATGCATTCATATATTAGGAAAAGTTGAGGCCTTTATATCCAAGTGAAGAATGAGAGACATTAAAAGAGTGGTTTAGGCACACATGCTCAATGATTTAACTAGAGTAAATATGATGGCCATATAACTTTTGATGTGAATCAAATCTTAAGGGAATGAAATGTGAAAATAAGTGACTAGATCAGAAGTACATGTCAATGGATTAAACATGCCATTTTTATATCAATGTTTTAAGTTGTTAAGGATTTACAAGGTTTTAGAGTGAAATCATATCCTAAGTAAAGTTTTATGGTATAGGCATATCAAGGCATAAGTTCTCTCTCAATAAAATTCATGATTATTAAACATGTGAAATCTAATGTTTGTGCATTGAGGTGCATAATTATATATTAACACGTAGATATAAGGGATATGTGAAATAAAATCCACCTATATATAAGTTAATATAACACAAGGAAAAATAATAAATAATATACAATGATGAAAAAAATGATGGTCAAGCCACCTAGATTTATGTCCAACTACCTAACACTCAACTAGTAATGTGAAAGACAATAAAACCATGAGGACAAAAGTAGGTGATCTTAGATGACATGAAAATATATCCTAACAAGATGGTTAAATTTTGGTAGATCAGTAACCTCATAAAGGTTCTACTTATAGATTAGGCATCTAGGTTTGTCCATATATAGTATGGATACATGGTACATAATTGAATGATATTTTCACATTTCATGAAGGATAAGTCAGAGGTGAAAATAACTCAGCTACTATGTGAAAAAATGTTAGGATAGTGTTAAATGGTTCTCTCTTTCAGGAAAATCATGCCAAATTGGAGATAGGAAGAGAGTGTAAATAAGCTTTACTATAAGGTGTGTAGTCTTGAGATAATTCTTAGAGATTTGATAGAATTAATAATTATTGTAGAATGAGAAGGAGATACAAGTTTGAAGACTAGATTATAATGTCCAAAAGATCCATTTTAATAGTTGATAATATTAAAATGTATTTTAATCCATGAGTTAATGAATGAAAAGAAGCATTTATATGAATCCATTGTGATAGAGTGGTGTCAGAGTGTTAAGTTTATGCTTAAGGCATCCCTTGAATGGGACCCCTAACCATGAATACATCAGGATATCTAATGGTTTTCTTAAAAGTGTTTTTTGGTATTTATCTAAGTTTCTTTAGTGTTTTTGTTTTTGTGTCTAATAATAATCTCAGATTTCATTGGTTGTTATGGTAGCTTTAAGAGATTGGGGTTTCATATTTTTTTAATCTTTTAGGTATAAAAGGTTGTAGTCAGGTATTATGAGGCCTTAGAACTAGTTCTTTTGCATTACCATGTAATATTTTATTTTATATCAATAATTTGATAGGAATTCCTTAACCCATGTTTATTATTTAGAAAAACCTATAATATATATGCCAAAAAGTGATAGTGGTGTAGGTGTCAACAATATTAAATTCCACAACTAATATTTGGGAGCGAAGTTGATTTTGGGGATGTATTCCCAACCTGAATCCTTGGGGAGCTGAGTCTTATGGGTTAAATATATTTTAACTTTAGATCGTAAGATTATCCTAGTCATAGAAAATCCACATTAAGGATATGACATTCTAAATTTTTTTCTTTATTTTCAACCCTAAATTTGAAAACATGTTTCATTGGAGTTTCATAGTTTATTACATCGTGATTTCTTAGTAAACAAATTTAATTGATTATCCATAGATTTTGATGTTGGATAATTTGATTTTATTATTATTCAACTAAGATGTAAGTCATATGTTGTTATGGGACAATTATATGTTGTTTTGATTACATGATTTCACTACTATGGTTTCATAATAGTACTATATATATATATATATATATATATATATATATATATATATATATATATATATATATATATATATATATAATGATGTTACAAGATAACTACCTTCTTGTCATGAGTTTAACGTAAGAGATATACATCCCTTAGAGAATGATAGAGGAAGATCATCATCAGAGAAGGTGACATAGATGGAGGTGTTATGGGTTGACATTTGAATGGCTAGAACCCATACACATACCATGTTAAATAGTACACACTAAATGCATAGTTGTAATAGTTATCGTTAGTATTTTTTCAATGTTGTCTACATTAAGATAATTATTTATGTATGATTAGTTATGTATTATCTAATTTTAATGATTATATGGAATTAATATTGTATGATTGAATTATTGTTATTATAAGTAGATTTTGATGATTAACTATTACTATGTGTTTATGTCATGTTATTATATTCATGATCATTAATGTTTTTGTGAGAACATATATTTTCATGAATAAGTATCTAGTACTACAATATGTACACTAAATCTCATGAATTTGAAATTATTAGAACATTGGATAGTTATTTGTATGATATTTGGAAATATCATTCTATGGATTAAACACATTAATATGTATAGATAACAAAAGAGGTAGATAATCTAGTATAACATAGTAATAAACCAACAATACATTGTTATAATTAAGATTGGTATAATAGTGTGGGATTTACCTTTTTTATAAAATAATATAATTGACTATATAATTATCATATTATCATTATGTCATAATGAATTTTTATCTATACTAAGTTAGTGATAAATATAGTAATTATGTTATAATTAGTAATTGCATTGTATTTTGTTATAATTAGCAATTGTAATGGATTTTTTTTTATCGTGAAGAAATAAAAATAATAATTAAGAAATAAAATGAATTAGAAAAGTAGGAAATAAAAACACCAAAAATTAAAATTTAAGATTTGATTGGGAAGGGTGAACTTTAGAGGAAAGGAGAGAGATTTAAAGAGAATATTATATTCATGCAAAAAAAGAAAAAGATAAAGGGTAGCATAAAAGGAAGGGGAAATGAGAGACAAGGAATGTCATTCAACATATTTGAGGTGTGAATATGTTGGATGAAAGGTCAATTTTGATCAGGAAAGGAGAAGGAATGCCGAGCCAATGCATAATTGGCTATATTTGTTAATGCTTCTCTTGAGTTGGTTTAACATAGAAAGAAGATGAAATGTTGAAGAGTGGAAAATATGATGCAATTGTAATGGCATTGTTGATTAACATTTTGTCATGTGGAGTATAGTTCATTTGAAAACTCAAATTTTAGTTAATTCCATAAAAAATTGAGTGGTGGAAAAAGCCATGAAGAGTTGAGGATACATCACATTTTGAGGTATATGAATCTTGAGTTAGAGTGATTGTAGTTCTTGAGACAACTAAGATGAATCTATAATGGAGTTATGGGTAGAATGATTTTAAAGGATGCATATTATTACATGATGGCAGTGTTGTTAAATTCTATGTGTTTAATGTTCTAAGGATTGAGTGTTTAATGTTAATCTTAAAACCAATGGATGAATACGAGTGGATCGTGTGTTTAATGTTTATCAACTGTAAGATAAGTTTATATATATATATATATATATATATATATATATATATATATATATATATATATATATATCATCCAAACATTGGAACACGTTGATTGTATCTAATAATGTTTAATTTGTTATAGCGTTTAATGTTTAATATGTGTTTCATCTTTGAAATTCAGAACTATGATGAAATATATAGGTAAGTTATGTTTATATACTTATAAATATAGTAGATATGTCTATGTTTAATTAGTATATATATCATTTGGTAACTATATAGAAAAAAATCTCATACAAGTTATATGGATAATACAACCTTAGACATTTATTGGTTTGAAGTATTTAACTCTTTGCAAAGACTGGAAATGTATTTTTAAAGTATAAGAGTTTTATGTAAATCAAGTCGATGGAGT
Organism: Torreya grandis; assembly: GCA_037957365.1. NCBI lineage: Eukaryota > Viridiplantae > Streptophyta > Pinopsida > Cupressales > Taxaceae > Torreya > Torreya grandis. The sequence continues at coordinate 232,306 of JARHVA010009291.1, forward strand.
TGAAATTGTAATAAAATATATAAGATAATATGCATAGACTATTATAATAAACTATGTGAGTGTCGTATGTTATAACTAGATGGGGTTTTGATATGGATATAAATTGTCTAGTAACTATAATATTATGTTCATTAATATTTTGAGAATATTAATATATCATAATAAATCATCCATGTATTTTTTGAATAAGATGTTTATAATAATTTTTAAAATCATATGAAGTCTTTGATTAGATTTATAAATGATTGTTGACATTTATATATAGTATTTATATATTATTGAGTACTTATATATGGTACATATCATGAATATATTTAGTATGAACAAGTGCCTATATAAATAAAAATATCGGTATGAGGACTTAGATATGTGTGTGTGTGTGTGTGTGTGTGTGTGTGTGTGTGTGTGTGTGTGTGTGTGTGTGTGTGTGTGTGTGTGTGTGTTTGCCTATATCTACTTTAAATAATAATAAATCAAATGATTCCAAGGGACAAGAAACTATAACTATCTGAATGTAATCTACTAAGAATATAATAAGTTATTTTAATGAAAGATTATGTTTTTGTGAGAATTATGACTATTTATTATGACTTATTGTTGAAATAGAGTATAGTGTACATGAAAATGATGGATTATGATATCATTACTTGTCATAAAATGTACTATATATTTGTATCGAATTATGAAAACTATATATATATATATATATATAGTACTTTTTATGCTTATCATTTATGTGATTAAATAATATAGTGAAGATTCATTCATATGTTTGACATACCAAATTTTTTGCATTTTGATTATGCTTGTCTTTAGCATGTTTTATGCCTAATAGTAAAAATTAATATGTATGAATATTTTTGTTATATTTTATTAACCAAATCTCGTATTTCTTGTACAAAGTAAGTAGTGATATAGAATTCACTAGGTTACCAGCATCACCAATGCTAGATGAAGATAATCCAATCTAGTGGTGTGTATGAATTTGACTAATCTTAGTGATCAATAACTATGGAATTTTTTGGCTAAATTAATGTTTAGTTAGACATTGTCATTTCATATGTATGATTTATATGTTTATGAGATATCATGTTAGAATGTATTTCATTATGGTACACATCATGTTCATAGAAATAATATAGCACATGGGTACTAACTCATCTCTTTGGATTCTCACATCATCACTATTTACTCATCCCTAAAGGGAGGGTAATTTTGTAATGGGGGATTATACATGGGATCGATGATCCATGGTTGGTGCATAAAAATTCTCAGATGATGCTCTCCATTCTCCCAATAGTACTTGTTTGAAGACTACATTTAAGATTGCCATAGATATTGGATTTCAATAAACTCATGCTCCATAAAACCTTGTATCTTGTATCTTGTAAAGTATTTAATATTATTGAAACAATATCCCTGATATGATGCAATCGTTTACTCATTGTACATTAAAAATAGTGATTGTATGATTATACCAACCATGGTTAGAAGTCTATAATTACTTTCTATAATCAGTTACGTTTTGTTTTATTTGATGATAGTGATCAGTGATAAATAGATGTTACATGTTTATTTTATAAGTTAACATGATTTGTATGTTATACTTGGATTACTAATTAGATTATCATGGTGAAATGTAAGGAAAGATTACATTGATTAATTTTTTTAAAAAATATGTTATTCTAAGTCAATCATAGTAGGGATGCTACATGTGGTATCAGAGTTATGGATAGAACTCCAGGATTGAATGAATCTAATAAGATTTTATTATCCTTCAATTTAATGAAAAGGAGAATGGTGAAAAGTAGAGTATCCAGAGATGGTGCTTCAAATGTTAATGATAATAACCCTTTATTTGATCCTAATCAATTTGTTGCTGATCAAGTTTAAAAATTGGATCAAATTCTCATAGCCATGAATGAAACTAGGGACCAAATTGACAATGTGGCATAGTATTACATAGGATATATATTACATTATTATTTTTTATTTAAAAACTATGTCAATTACTTGTTTCTAGACTACTCTATGGATAGTGATATGCCCTCCTTTCTCAAATATTAATTATCATATGTCTAGTAACCCGATTGATATAAATAGAATTATAAGTTTTGTGGCTAATTAATATAAAATAAATCTTAGTTTGACAAAAATTTCTAGTTTCGGAGCTACCAGTTCAACAATTTAAAAGAGCAAGGATGTGCAATGAAGAGAGTGATCCAATATAAGAATGCCTAAAACAAGTAGCCTAGAGTAGATATTTGATGCCTACAGTAAACATAAGGATAATATCTTATAGAGGTTTAAAATTTGATCACTAAAGAAAGGAAGATCTATTGGTTTATCCAAATAGATGAATCAGCCATTGCAAGAAGAAACCCACATAGAAATAAGAAAAAGGGAGGACATGTGTAGTAGCCGTAGAGTTACTAAAATAAGACATAGAAGCTTGAAGTCAAGAAAGCATCCTCTAGCTACATGATGTGGATTTTTCCACTGGGAGCTTGTTGTGAGCACATAGTAGAACTGTAGATAAGGATAAATCTTGTGGAATGAGCTAGGGACAAAAAGGGAAGACAAGGCAACAATTAGGTTTGGTAAAAATAATGGAGAATAGTTTTTGTGAAGAAAGTCACTGAAGGAAAATGAGATTGCTATTAAATAAAAAAATAAACCCAATCTGAGATCTATGATTAGAAGATAAGAAGGATCACACCTGAAGGAAATGTGAAAAAACTAATCGACTTATCCAAGACAAGATAGCGAAATAAAATAGGAGGAAAAATCTTTAACAAGGTATATATAGTAAATGTTACTTTTCCAAAATTTTATAAAAGCAATAAAATAATTTATTTTTAAAGATGTTCACTTTAAAACTACATCTCTTACACATCCAAATTCTAAAAGGGCAAAAATATGTTGTATGGAAAATAAAAATGCATACAATCCATCAATTGAAAGGACTATGGGGCATCATGATATGGACCACATGAGTCCCCAATGATCCCAATACACTCACAAAATATGAATTCTCTAATGCTAAAGCCCTAACTGATTATGCTAAGTGTCATCAATGATGTACAACCACATATCAAGGATGATGACAATGAAAAGATAACATGCAACAAATTAGAAACTATATATGAGGGAAAAAATTAGATGAAGATCCTATATCTATAGTCAAAACTTCATATACTAACTATGGAGTCTAAAAAAATAGTTGAGGAATTCTTACATCAAGTAGCTGAGATATGAACATAGTTTTTATCTCTCAAATAAATGGCAAATGACCAAACATTTATCTTGATCACCTCGTAAGCACTCCCTTTCTAATTTAGAGTGTTCATCACAACACTAAATGTATCTAAACAAAAAGTGTCATTTGAAGAACTCTTGAAGTTTTTACAACAGGTGGAAGCTATCAATTTATCACAAGATGAGTATTAAGATAAAGCTCTTAAAATCAAGAAACAATGAGGTTAAAAATAATGCAAGGGACCTCTAGAAAATCCAATATAGAAACAACAACAACAATTATTGTCTCATCATCAGTCACATAAGTCAAAGAGGTGGTGTCACATTTATCACACCAACACTCACAACATAGACAACTACTATATAATAGACAAAACAAAGGATCTACAAGAAAGCCAATAACATTAGGGAATGATGAAAATTAGAATTGAAAAATATGGCCCTACCATTGGAAGTAGAAGGGACGTCTTACCAACCAACAAGATGATGAATCAAATGAGGTGACAATTGATGAAGATAATAATATAGTACTAGTCTCTTAGACTTCACAGCTAATGAAGAACATCTAATTGATTGACTTAGGTGCCACTACGTACATGATAGTTGATAAGAAACTATTTGATTCATTGATAAACCAACCCACTGGAGATCAAGTTAAGATTGTTGATAAGGAATATGTCATAGAAATAATAAGTCAAGCTACCAATCTCTTAGGAACATAAAAATGTACATTTATGAAGGTAGTATATGTTCCTAGTTTGACATATAATCTCTTATCAGTTATTTAGATATTGAATCATCAAGTTAAGGTGAAGTTTCTTATCGAAAATGGCATCAAAACCTCCCTAATTTCATGAAAAGGTAAATTTATTGTAAACACTTTTATGAAAGATAAGTTGTTTGCTTTAGATGTAGTTTCATCATCTATACTATCTTTATCTACCTCAACAGTATAATCCACTACCCTTTGGCACTACCATTATGGTCATTTATCAGCTAGATATTTATACCAGCTCAGTTCTAAAGGGATGGTGCATGGACTTCCAAAATTGTCCAATTCCTTGCCTGTCTACCTTGGATACCTTACAAGTAAACAACATAAGGATCCATTCAAAGATAACCCCTTTCATGCAAAAAAGCATTTGGAGGTTGTTCATAATGATTGGAATGTCCCACTACATACTTCATTCTTATGATACAAGTGCTTCCAATTGCTCATGGATGGCTACTCCTAAAACATGTGGGTATGATTCTTGAAAAAGAGGAGTGAGGCCCTCCATCATTTCTAGGTCTTCTATCAATAGGTTGTGAAGGAGACTGAGCAACCTCTACTTTAGCTCCACTCAGATTGAGGGGGTAAATTCATGTCAAATAAATTATTAGCATTCCTAAACCATTAGGGAATTAAATAGAATCTGAATTCACCCTACATGCCATGATAGAATGGCATTATTGAGTGATGTAATTGTACCATGATAAAAATGGCTCACTACATGTTATCAATGGCAAAGCTAGAGAAATGCTATAGGGAAGAAGTAGTTTATATAGTATAATATCTTCTTAACAGTGTACCAACAAAAATTTTAAAGGGAAAAACTCTTGAAGATGTATGGAGTGGTAAAAATCCTTCTATTTCTCATTTACAAGTATTTGGTTGCATAAAATACATGCATATACTGGCTTAGAACAGAAAGAAACTTGATTCCAAAACCCTCCTATGTATCCTATTGGGCTATAGCACAACCTTGAAGGAATATCATCTCAAGGATATGAGTTGAAGACAATATATGAAAGAAAAGATGTGGTATTTGATGAATCATCCTTTGAGATGAAGAATGGTGAATCAATACCAACTACCTCTCAACAATTACTTCTTGAGTTAGATGATGAAGAGTCTTCTAACCAAGAAAATGATATGTAAGGGGAATTGTATGTTGATCCTAGAGATCTCGAACATCCACCAGATAGTTCTTCACATCCACCAAGTAGTTCTTCACAATAATAGCAAAGTTCTCATCTGAAGTGGGTACCAGGCACTGACAGAGACCCCCATTAATCCAGAGTCAGAATGAGGAGTTAGATAAGGAATGAGGTAAAATTTTCACTCATGAGTATAATTTTTGATAGCATTTAATGTAGTAATGTTTACGAATCTTTAAATCAACCATAAAGGAAGAAAGCAATGGATGTTGAGTATGACTCACTCATAAAGAATAGGACTTGGAAATTGGTTGATTTGCATACATGAAAGAAACCCATAGGCTACAAATGGGTTTTGAAAATAAAATTAAAGGTAGATATATCTATCAATAAACACAAAACATGACTTATAGCAAAAGGATATGCTTAGATAGAGGGCATTATTTATGAAGAGACCTTTACATCCACTGAGAAGATTAATACCATCATATTTGTTTGTGCACCGGTAACATAGAATGGATGGTGAATTCGAGATATGGATGTCAAAAGTGATTTTATTATTGCTGATCTAAAATAATAAGTATACGTGACCTGACCAAAATGATTTTTTGATGAAAAACATCCTAAAAAGGTATGTCATCTCATCAAATCACTTTATATATTAAAACAAGCTCCTAGGGTATGGTACACCAAAATAGACGATCACCTTTTGAAGCACGGTTTTACTTGTAGACTATTAAATTCTAAATTATACATAAATAAGGTAGGAATAGGTATCATCATTTTTTTTGGGTACATGGATGATCTTATGATCACTAAAAATTTAGAAGATCAGGTTGATATTATGAAGAATGACCTCAAAATATTCTTCAAGATGACCAATTTGGGGCTACTATATTACTATCTTAGCTTGGAGATATGGTAAAAATTGAATCACATTTTTATCTCCTAGATAGAATATGCCAAGACACTCCTGGAAAACAATGATAGAGAAAGGGTTACAACTCTCTCAATTTCAAGATTCACCTCAAGTGGATGTAACTCTCTACAAATAGCTCATTAGGAATCTCAACTACTTGACCTACACCAGAATCAATATATGTTTTATTATGAGATATCTCTTTAGATTTATGCAAGAACTGAAGAAATGTCACTAGATTTCAGCAAATAATGTTTTGAGATATGTCTAAGGTACACTTGAGTATGGTTTGGAGTACAAGAAGAATAGTCATTTCTTCTTATAGGGATACACTGACTCAAACTATGTCAGATCTATTGATGATAGAAAGTCAATATCAAGATACATATTTCATCTCAGATATGGATCAATCTCATGGATCAGTAAAAGAAGAAAACTATCATTGCTCTTTCATCCACTGAGGCAGAGTATCATGCTACACCTATATTTGTGTTTGAGGCGATATGGTTCCATCACATTCTAGCTGATATGGAGTTTATTGAAAATGAACCACCTATCATTCATTACAACAATCAAGGTGTGCTAAATCTTGTGAAGAATATAGTTTATCATGAAATAACAAATCATAAACCACCACATCCAGCTCCAGTACTACCCTATAGACACACAAATAGTAGATATACTCACCAAATCCCTTAGAAAAATAAAATTTTAACTATTTAGGGAGTATATTTGTAAAACTAACATAATAATCAGGGGAATGATATTGTATCATATTATTACATAGGATATATATTACATTTCTTTTTTTTATTTACAAACTATGTCAGTTGCTTATTCCTAGACTACTCTGCATAAAGTGATACACCCTCCTTTATTAGATATTAGTTACCATATTTTTGGTAAATCAATTAATATAAATTGCATTTTATGTTTTATGGCTAATCAATATAAAATAAATCTCATTTTGATAACACAAATTTTAGCATTGAAGTAGGAAGGTGATGGCCATGAAGAGGAAGTACACTATGATGTACCTAAAAAACATCACATTGAGTAGGAATACCCTTAGGATGTGAAATCATAGGTAGTTTTGGAATTGGTTAGAGATATGAAAAAGGTTAATCCAACCAAGTTTGATGGAACTATTTTGGGTGATGGATTTGAATTATGGTTGAATGAGATGGAGAAGTATTTCAATATTCATAACTACTTTGAGGTAACTAAATCAGTTTAAGGAGCTTACCAATTGGTTAGTAAAGTAGATACATATTGGGCCAACAAGAATTTTGAAATGAATCTTAAATTGGCCACCACTACAATGGAATGTTTTATGATATTGTTCATATTATGGTGGCTTCCATAGTTATATTTTGATAAGAAGATTTCACATTTTTATAATATAAAACAAGGAGAGCTATCAGTGAATGAGTACTAGGAGAAATTCACCAAACTTATAAAGTATATACCTTAGTAATAGGTATATGAGAGGTATATAATTAATAAGTTCATCATGTGGTTATAACCTCAGATTGGTGTATAGTGGACATTCATAGACCGTCTACCATGGACTAGGTATTTAAAAAGGTAGTTAAGCAGAAACAAAAGTTGAAATATCTTTCTCAAATCATAGAAAAGTTTAAGAAAAGGTTTGGAAGTTATAAAACAAATATTAATAATAAAAACAAAAATCATAGGAGTGGAGACTCTAGTTGTTAGTTCAAAAATCAAAATTCTAGATTCAATAATGGTTCAGGTAGTAAGAAACCATGTAATTATTTCAAGCACAGTTTGGGAAATAAACAAGATGATAAAAAAGGACCACTTGGAGGTAAATTTATTTGTGGCGGTGACCATTAGGCTTATGAATCTACCCAAAATAAAATGAAGAATATATTTTCTACTCCTTAGTAGGGAACTTTTTATTAATGATTTCATGTTGCAATTGATAATTAGCAAGCCAAATTCTAATCTTCTCCAATAGAACTATCAAGTATATTTTTTCATCATCTTGTTTTCATTTTGATTTGGATGCCTAAATTCAAAATAGTAATGGATATTTATGTATTTCCATTATGATTATACGATGCGATCTTAGGAGTCAACTAGCTTGTAAATCATAAGGCTAAGGTTAACTACCATCTAAAAAAGGTTAAGTGTCTAGATGATTTTGGAAATCAAACACAAATTGACGGTGAGAAAAGAGAGTTAAGGATCAGGTAAATTTATTAAATTCAACATAATAAGGCTCAAGTAAAAGGATACCATGGATTTATAGTAAAGATGAATGAAATGGAGGAATCTAATGAGATATCCCTTGATGATTATCCATTCCTTAGGCATTATCATAACATGTTTTTTGATGAATTACTAGGATTGCTGATAAAATGTGGGTTTGATTTCTCTATAGATATCATATATGGATCAAAACCATAGTCTAAATAGCCATATAGTATGACAACAACTAATTGGTTCAATTGAATACTCAACTCCAAGAATTATTATCAAAGGGGTTGATCAGGTCAAGTCTATAACCATGGGGTATACTAGTTGTGTTTTTTTAGGAAGAAGGATGGCACTCTTTGACTTTGCATATATTATATAATGTTGAATAAGAAAAATATCAAAAACAAGTATTCACTACCTTGTATATATTATATCTTTTTATCAGATGTGAGGGTAAATGGTTCTTTATAAGATTGAACTTAGAGTAGGATATCACTAGATGAGGATAAGTGATTACGATATTCCTAAGAAAACAATTAGAAATTGATATGGGCACTATGAGTTCTCAATGTTACCATTTGGGTTGACAAATACTCTGGTAGCATTCATGAATCTCATGAAAAGTGTGTTTAGAGATTATTTAGATCAACTTATTTTGGTCTTTCTTGATGACATTATCATATACTCTAAGAAAGAAAATGATCATGTTCAACCTCTAGAACTAGTATTTCAATTGTTGTAGAAACATAAGTTGTATGAAAAGTTGTTTAAGTGTGTATTTTTAAAGAGAAAGTATAGTATCTAGGACATATTATTTCTATGGATAATATTTCAGTAGATCTGGCAAAGATAAGATCCATTATGGAGTGGCCAACACTAAATAATGTGCACAAGGGAAGAAGTTTCAAGGGATTAGTGGGTTATTATAGGAAGTTCAGTCCAAATTTTTCTAAGATAACTACTCCAATTACCTATCTACATCATAAGAACCAAAGTTTTATGTGGTCTGATAAGTGTGAAGTAGCTTTTTAAGAATTGAAAATAAGACTTAATTTAACACCAATGTTAAGAGTTCTTAACCCCAATGGTAAATTTTTAATGATCATAAATTCATTTGAGGATGGATTAACATAAGACCTTATGCAAGATGGTGAAATGGTAGCCTTTGAATCAAGGAAATTGAAGATTTATGAGGTGAATTAAGCCCCTCATGACTTAGAACATATATTAATTGTGCATGATTTATAAGTTTGGAGGCATTATTTATTAGAAAAACTATTTAAGCTTAAGACTGATAACTTAGGACTCAAATACATATTCACCCAACCGAATCTGAATGCTCATCAGAGATGCTAGCTAGAGTTCTTATATCATTATGATATTGATATAAATTATAGAAAAGGCAAAGAAAATTGAGTATAAAATTTCTTAAGTCATAGGAGGTACATAGAAATCATGAATACTATTAGGAGTAATTTATGGGATCGAGTGATAGAATTATCTTTAAGAGATTAATTATATGATCAAGTTAGGAAAGAGTTACCTGAGAATGCCTATAATCCTAAGTATAAAGGATTTAGATTAGAGAATGATGGTATTTTATGATATAATAGAAGTATGTATAAATAAGATAAGGAGAATTTGAGGAGCACGATGCTAATGGAACTTCATAATGCCACATATTCAGGACATCTAAGAGTAATCAAGATTATATTAGAGCATAGACCACTTTATTATTGGAAGGGAATGAATAAATATGTAGTGGACTTTGTGTGACATTTTCTAGAATGTCAGTGAGTGAAAGATGAACATATGTATATAGTTTTGTTGTTATATCCACATGACATACCAAAATGGATGTGGAAGGGGATCAAAATTGAATTTTTCCAAGGGTTACCAATGTCATTAAATATGCATGACATGATATTGGTAGTAGTTGACAAACTAACCAACGTAGTTAATTTTATACGTGATAATTTGATAGATGATTTACCTAATCGTATGAAAAAAAATTAAGTATATCAATTACATAGATTTACAAAAAATATCATTTCATATCATGATCTAATGATGACTTCTATATTTTGGGTAACTTTGAATTCAACTTTGGGTACACAATTAAATGTTAGAATTATATATCACTTAGAGACTAATGGTTAGATTGAGTGAGTTATTTGGGTGTTAGAGGATCTTCTTCATATATATTGCATGGATCAAAAATACAAGTGATAAGATTATATTTTTTTGGTTTATTTTGCTTACAATAACTCATATCAATTAAATTTGAAGATGGCATAATTTGAACCATTGTATGGAAGAATGTACATGACACCAATCAATTAAGATAGGTTGGAAGACAAGGTATTCATTGGACTTGAGGTGATTTAAAAAATGGAAGATCAGGTTAAAATAATCAAACATAAATTGGGTGAGGCTAATGATAGGCATAATATTTATGCCAATTTGAAGAGAATAGATAGGAAATTTTTGGTAGGTGATAAAATAGTTCTTGTAGGTTAAACCATAGAAGAGCTCGATTAAATTCCAAAATTAAGTGATACTTTCACTCAGATAAATAGGACCCTTCAATATTTAAATTTGGTCAATATTTTAGTTTATAAGGTTGAATTTCCACCAACACTAACTTTATTACATAATTTATTCCATTTTTTGATCTTAAAAATTATATAGTTGATCCTTCACATATGTTAGATTTGAATGCTTTGCAAGTTCTAGATCTTGCAGTGGTCATGGTATAACCAATAAAAGTAACTATCAATCGTAAAATTCATTTGCATAGTAGAGAAATGGTTCATAATACTTTTGATGACATCACCTCAACTCCATATAAATCCTATATAAAAATACAATACATAACATAGTCAAAATATATAATGCTAATGTTCAATAAAACTAAAGAGAAGAACCAAGAGTGCATGTAAGATGCACTGCACTGATATCATCATCATTTATAGCATTATCACTTGGAAAAAAATTAATCTTAGGGTTTCAATTTACTTTGCAACATTCCTATACACATGACCAAAAAGGAAAATTAGATCAATATCAGTGAAAAATATAAGTATAATAATGTTTTTTGACATAGTCATTGACTTTACTTTTGTGAGTCAACTTTTCATGATCAATTTTATTTGTTTGGGTCCCTCAAAAAACCCTCTTACATTTTTGTGAAAGGTACTCCCTCATATGAATGTGATCGTCAACACTAGATAGGGTCTAAGGGTCATCTATCTAAATTTCAGATGGTGCTCGCTATATAAATATAATATTTTATATTCAAAATCCTAAAATTAACTTAATTTTTACTTCATTTAATCATTCATGATATCCATTGTTTCTTTCAACTTTCCCTTACTTTACCCTTTGCCTTTCTCACTCTAATTTTTCTCAATAGTTTTTCTACCTTATATAGGATTTCCTTATCCATTCTAATTTTTTTCTTGAATAGTTTGAAATCATATGGTTAGTGATATACTTCTCGAATATATCACTAATATTACATAATTGGGAGACATTACCTATCACCATTGATGATCTTTCTATCCTTTCTCTCTTGTTGATGCTATATTTTTTAGGAGTCGGTCTCTTGCCCTATATTCTATTTATATTTTAGTGTATTATCTTCTCCTAGATTATTTTTCCAACTAGCATCACATACCAGGGGCCTCCTTAGAATGGATTCCAACCATGAATCTTATGTCAGGGATAGTTAAATTTGTCTAGTGACCAAAATAGATGACCAATGCCATCATAAAATGTATTACATGGGTGCAAAAAAAAATATTGTAAATCCCACTTTGTAATATCCATATCCACAATCCTATATTCACCTAAAATTATAATTAAACAAGGAATCCATTTAAGGTTATAATCATAAATCAACAAACTAAAGAAAAGGTCCTCCAAAACTAAAAAAAGTTCTTGCAAGTTTTGATTCTTTCTCCTCCAAATCAAATTACAAGGCATCCGGAAGAAAGTGACTATAATAATCATCATCAACATCCACATCACATCCTTGTCAAGCTTATTTGACTCCACCTCATTTTTTTACAATGGTTGACATACATACAACAACCCAAACATATGGAATAACAAACATGTATGAACATGAAGAGGGAAAGAATACTAAGTAAAGCTAATATAAAAATTTATGGGGTCAAATTCATTATGTAGGTCATTATCACCATCATCATTATGGCCCCACATTCCCCACTTTTAGCTAAAATACAAAAAGAAAATATAAAATCAATAGTTGTGCCAAAAGTGATATATTTTTTATTATTATATGAATGTAACAAGAATAATCTATAAACATGAGGAAATAATAAATAATAAATATGGGAAATCACTCTAGTACAACTCATGAGATAAACTCATTTCATGTTTCATGAATACCCTCATCACTTTAGATCCACTATGCCCCATCCTACTACACTATTAAACACAACATAAGAATTCATAAGGTGGATGCAAAGTTAGAAAATGTTAGTCATTATATAAATTAAAAAATAATATTAAATTTAGCATGCCAATACATGAAGCATCAATAAAATTACCTGTGTTGTCCCCTTATATGCATCTATATTTTAAAATAATCGAACACCCAATGATATTCCACTATGGGATATTAATGGCCATGGAATGGTTAGCCCTATCCAATGGGAATCACACCCCCACTTGTAGATGTACCATTTAAAATCCTCTTAGGATATCTTATGACTCAACCATAAAATTTAAACTTAGGGCATGCCCAAAATGAGGATTGGCTACTGATTTCATTCTCCTCAAACAATCGATGTAACAAACAATTAGCATTAACAAATAAGATTTAAACTAGAAAATTCATCATTGAGGATAGTATATAAAATTGCATATAATCTATTTGACCTCAGCATAAATTTCTTGTAGGAAATAATTTCCTTTTTGATCATCCATCATAAACCTAGACCATTTGACATTGAAAGTATTAGTTTTAAACATACAATAATTTTCATTCAATAAAATTTGGATTATGATTTACAACATTGAGCATCATCTATGAACTGCCAAAAAAATTCAAATTAGTGGTCGTTAGGACAATTAAATGCTCTACTAAAGGGAAGGATAAATTATTTAAAGTTTTGGGCATATATATATATATATATATATATATATATATATATATATATATATATATATATATATATATATATATATATATATATATATATATATATATATATATATATATGGAGGTTTATTCTTCAAAATGTAATTTATTTTTTTCACATTTTTAATTGGATATATACATAGCCCACACTAAAACATTGTTGATGGTGAATATTATTCAAAACTTAAAATTTAGAGACATGGGAGAGTTGATTTCTAAAATAATACCACATACCATGCTTTCTACTATCTTAATCTTGATAGTTGAGGTGGAAGGTATATTTAAGAGGGACTGATCAACACTAAACATGTATTTGAGACATTTTATATATGTATATATAAACATGTATTAGAGACATTGTGAATAAAAACTATTTTGGGATACATGATGTAACATATTTCAAAGGATAGTAAGAACGAATAGTTTATTTCCTTTTTTTAATATAATTTTGCAATTGTTCTATACTTCCCCACCCTAAATGTTCCCATATTTTTTTTACTACCATCTTGCATTGGTGTACTTTGTGAGTGCAAGGTTGTTCAGATCTGAATTTAGACTTCAAGTAACTAAAACCAAACATGGATGTACCATCCACATTTCTAGATATGTAATACCAAATGGAGATTCACTATAAGGTTCATAGATACATTTTTAAGGTTGGTCCACATGTGCATTAAATATAGACAAAATAAGAAAAAAAATTATATATGTATGTGATCATTTTGAAATGAGGAACACACATAGATATGCATTTTATATTTTCATAATGTATTTAAAAATTGTGATAAGACAAGATATTCAATTATTTGATAATGGATGGAATACCACTTCAAAAGTTGTCAGTAATATTTCAGATGAATTGAACCCTTAATAAAAAGATATTGGATTTTCAAGAGGAGTTAAATCACATTCAAAAAGAAAAATTGAAATTTTAAAAGGAGTCATTATCCAAATATCAATAAATACATAAAGGAGCATTTTTTCTCCTTGGAGGAATGAAAAAAAAATGAAGCAACAAACACATAACTCAAAAAGGACTAAATACAATTTAACCAATTGTGTATGTCCATTGGATATGGAAGGGTGAGAAATTAATTCCTCAAGTTCATGAGGTGCCTAAAATTCTCTAAAATCATGATCGATTCATTATTATAAAAGTGCCAAAAAGATCAAGTAATTATGCAATTATTTGAATTACCTCAAAATGTCAATGTACTAATAGGCTCATATAAGTGTTTGACTGATGAGTAAAACTATTTGAATGTAGTTTTATATTGTTATTGGGACAATATTTGTATATTTAGATATTATAGTTTATGTACATTGAACATTCTTAAATTTTATAAATGATTTCTATAAAATACTTTGGACTATTAAGATCTATATTATGTTTGAACTCTTTATATTATTTATAATAAATTATGGTGATAATTCATTTGAGAAGGGAAAATTGTGCCATATTAGGTATCAAATAAATTAGGTAGAGATGTAACCTTTATAAAATGTTTAAGATTTTTTTTTAGCCACAACATTCATTTTTATTATTTACTGTGATAGATCTACATTCATATACCAAGGATTTGGTCAGCAACCATCCCAAGGTGGGTTAATCTCAATTTAGTTTGGTTTCATGAGTGGTGCAGGAATATTTTACATCTATGAGTTTCATTATTGACAATAATACTTTTTTAGGTTGGGTGTATCTATCCCTCTAATAGAAATCATGGGATTTTACATGTAAGAATAATAAACCTAGAAAGTATTTCATGTTATGATTTTGTTTTTTGTCCATAGGTTTTGTGTATATTTTTTTGATTCTTTAAGATGATACTATATATTGAAAATATATTTCTTATATGGGTTTCAAACATCATGTAGATTTGATAGCTCGACATGCATATACTAGTAATAATATTTTTGGTAGAAAAAATATATTTATAGTTATCTCTTCCATTGTATTATTTTTTGTTATGATTTGGTGTGTCGGTCATTTGTCCATGTGCATAGATATATAAAAATTCAATGCTTAAATATCACATTGAATAACCTAAAAATAGTTGTTTTGTGTGAAAAAAATACTTATAAATATAAAATTAAAAAAAAAAATGATAAATGAAACTATACATAAATATTTTCCATCAAATTCATTATAAATAAAAACCTATGAGAACTACATGACATTTCAAATTAATATCAACATGAAAAAATATCTAAAACCATATTTTAGAATGTTCACAATGGCCATGTCCTAAGGCATGAGAGTTTCCAACCGTGTTGCATTGGACCATTAATGATGAGATGAAAGATATCAAATGACAACATATCACTAAATTTCATTATTAACATTTACTATGATTTGTTGTCAGTGGGAAGGTTGTTAGGTTTAAACACAAAGAAACATTCATTTTGATTTTTTGATATGATAAGTATCCACATATATAATAGGAATTAATTATGCAGACATTGTGAGTTGGATTAAGCTTGAGTCAGTTTGTATGCATGAGTGGGGTAAGACTATTTTTCATGTGTAAGTTTTATTTCTAATACTGATACACTTTTTTATTCTTTTGTAATATGGTTTATGGTGTAAAATTTTTGGATGGTTATATTTATCCATGTGGCCTGAAACTCTAGTCTTTATTCATTATCAATAATATAATTTTATTTATATTTTATACGATATACCACTTTCACCAATAGTGGTTAACATAAGGAAGTAATCAAGAAGATAAGACAAGATGATCCTTAAAGTTTCCTAAGTGTAAGAGTTATCATCCCTTGAAAGAGGGATAAACATCATAATATTTTATAACAAAATAATCATAATATATATTGTCTGACATGGATTCAACAAATCTTATCAGGGTAATATCCTTGATTCCTCCATTCACATGTGGTGTAATTTTGTAAGTTTGGGTTGGTGTGGTTCAACTTGTTAGCAACATATCCTATTATAAAAATATGTGATATGTATATTTGGTAACTAAAGATATAAATAATGATTTAGTTAAACTAAAAACTGCTATAAAATATTGATAAACATGAATGTTTTTGCCAACCATTATTTCGACCAACATCTCACAAGCTAATATTGCATAGAATGAGAATGCAGTGATTTAATATTCATTATTGATGTAAATATATAGAAATTCATTTAACAAAATATGGTATCAACTTGTGGGAATGGTGGTAGAAACAATGTAAAATTATGATACTAGTGCAACTAAAATAGTTACACCAAGCATTCTAAAAAATAATATAAAATAACCTGTATGTTATATACAATGTTTCTAACATTCCCCCCATTATACATTATTTGTACAAACATCATATTCTTGATAGGGGAACCGCCTTATTTCAAACATGGTAAAAATATTTTACACTCTCTATGTAGCCTCCTCACTTTTGAGGTGGCATTTTACCTTTATGGATTCATGGTCTTGGTGGCACCTTGGTTTTTCCTTATAGGATTACCACAAAGTTGGAAGTGACAAGAGTACATTTCTCTGATTAATACCTTTAGTGGTTTCTCAAATTTCCACAAACCCTTTTCCAAGAACCAAACTCTACTTTAGTGTTTTTTGATCCACACAATATTCACTTTAAAATAATTCTCAATATTTTATTGGAAACCACATTGCATAATCACACCATGTACTACATAAAATAAACACACTAGAAAATATCACCATAGCAATGATGCAACTTTATCATAGACAACTCACGAGAGGATGTCAAATGTCCTCCCACCTCTATGTATCCTCCAACCTCTAGTTAGTAGATCAAATAACTAGATCAGTAAAGAGAATTCCCACCATCCCCACCATATTCTTGACATATCTTTTATAAAATAGACATCGGTTGCCCTAATAATGCGTCTATGTACAATTTTGTTTCCTGACATTATACTTTTTGAGACAATCACTTAACACAAAAATTAACTCTTGACTTATTATTATTTTCATGACTAAATGAGTAATGACCAAAATAACTTATAATATACTTGACCAATATAAATGATGTTAACACACTAGACGTTGGACAATTTGACTTTAGACTTCTAACATAAAAAGAAAACTCTTGATTTTGATAATTTTAAAACTATTAGATTTTATAATAAAAGACACTCAAATGATCTATTAAATAGATATAAACTAAATAAAAAAACAAATAACCTCAATAACCAACTCTAAAATTAACACTAATTTATAAACTATAGATAATATAGTTTATTGATAAAAATCTTAACTATCAACATAAAACATACACTTAAAAAAAAAACTTTATGCTAAACAACTAAAATAAATACATAAATACATCGACTGAGGAGATGTATAAAAGAGAGGAAGAGATTAGATTATCTATGTGCTGAACAAAAATATAATTTAGTTCTAAGACATTGGTCCTATAAAGAAAGTAACTGGAGCATATATGAAACCAGATGTGAAATGCATGCCTAGTTTGGATGGATAAGATTATTGAACATGTGGCATCAAGCTATATCTATTCCAACATGTGTACAACCTAATCTCTCATAATGTAATTGATGATGACTATTAGGATCTAATGCTAAGGATCTATTGAAGAGAAAGAGACAAGGTTTAAAACTAACTAAACATGCACATGATGATATAGGCAAAATAAAAGACATTGGTATTGAGCAAGTTGAAGATACCAATAATTTTTGTAGGAGTGGGACTTCTCTTCCTTACTTATTTTCTTTACCTCTCTTTTTGGGGGAGTTTTTCCCACTGGGTTTTCTCATTTTATTCCACATTTGAGATTTGCATTGTATGTGGGTACCTCATCAGGCCTTGTTGCCAAGATCCATCATTTATTTTCTACCTACCTAAGCTATCCTTAACGGGTGGGGGGGTGGGGGTGTTGGTGTAAGATATTAATTATTATATTTACTTATCAAATGGATAATTCTAACACTTATAAATTTAGCTTACTTAGGTGTGATAAGAGGTTATGTGGGTGAGAGGGTGAGTTGCACCTAGAGTTCCACATAGAGTTCTATTTAGTTACACTGTGAGTTCTTCTATGAGTTCCATAGTGAGTTACACTCATTTATATCTTGATTTCTCTAATGAGTTAACTCCACTTATTCCTTTATATTCCTCTTCACCATGATATTGTAATTGAGTTGATTAGTGTATAGGAGATATTTGTAAATCTTGCATGTTTCTGAATACAAAGTCATTGACTATCAATTTAGCTTAAGTATGTAGTCTAAGAAAACTAACAACATCTGATAGATCTATAACACCTTATGATTAGCCAGTATGTAGGAGGCCATGAGTGGGTGATTTGAGGAGAATAATTATAGAATGGATCACTAAATGTTATCTAAATTTGGTTGACCTGGATGCCTCCTTCATCAGTATAGATTTAAATGATACCAAGGCTATTGTTCTAATGGAGAGTTTAAAATCCATTGAATTAAGAATGATGATAGAAGAGAATTGAAGTTAAAGTTATAAAGTGCCATATTCAGGGGGGTATGGACCATACGACATTCTACATCATATTTTTTGTACTGATTGCTCTCATCTATATGGACTCATTTTTATCCCAGTCTGAAGTTCATATTTAGAGAATGCACATTTTTTTTCACTTCCTCCAATAGTTTTGATGCTAATATACAACATATATTTTATCTGAAAGATTAGATGAGGTAGCTATTTTTAAATGAATTGCATGTTGATTTAACTAGTAGGTTGAAAATCAAAAGCTAAATCCATGTGGAGAATGATGAGTTCATTGACAGTGATTGCATATAAATCAATGAAAATTAACATACAATAACATATATAGTAGCCAATCATGAAGGCATATGTAGGATATTTATTGGATATCTTTAAGCTAGATCCATCTAAATTTGAAGATAACAGATGTCACTATCCATCTGCAACGAGCCTTTAGAATGCAAGAAGTCTAATCCAATGAAGGTGGTAACTTTTTAAAATAACTGAGATAAATACAACAAATGAGACAATAAAATATCATTACTCGGGGCAATATCATAATGACAAACCCCTTAGATAGATTATAAAAAAATAATCCCATGATCTAATACAAAATTATTATACAGAATGAGAATGTAGTGATTTAATATTCATTATCGATTCAAATATATGCAAATCCATTTACCAAAATATGGTAACAACCTACGGGAATGGTGGTAATAACATTGTAAAATTGTGATACTAGTGCAACTAAAATGGTTACACAAAACATTCTAGAAAATAATGTAAAACAAATTGTACTCTATATCTGATTATGTTAATGGCTAAGCTAGAAAATATTATAAAAACTCATGACATCCACAATAAGGAAACTAAAATTCACTTATATCCATCACTTGCATTAAACTTTCCATTGATAGATATAGAAAAATGGTTAGCCCCAAATGACATGTAAAGTTGCATAATATTGATGGCTACACTATTATTATGTTATTATCTTAAACCCACACGAAGTGTCCTTGAATTATCATGCTTCTTCCAAGATATGTAGTTAATATGTGCCATGACATTTTCTACATTTTCCATACAAATAGGAAACTAGATAATAGTTATTGATTTAGGCTTAAAACTGTAACAAATTTTTTTTAGGTGTGATAATAACGAACAATTCACAAGCTCTAATATGTCCAAATATTTTAAAATAAAAAAAAGTAACATATAACACCATTAATATGTAACTACATTATGATCGTTATGACATATCAAAGTGTTATAGTACTCACCTCCCTCTTCTTCTTCCTCAAACCGTGATCCATATACATTTGATCAAGTGTTGTGCGAGTCACCAACAAAAATAAACATAGGAAATGAGACAAGTGGAGGGAAAATAGATAAGTCAGGTACAAAATTATATATTTCATTCCATCCCACCATGGTTACTTGTCAATATACATAGTGACATGTGAACATTTGTACTTGATCACTAACATTTGTAACATTGAAAATAGAATAATCTAAACATGTCAACATCATTACACATCATAGATATAAACATGATTACATGAGTACACGTGAACACCATAGCATCATATAACCATGCACTATTGTGAAATACATCACTAAATGCAATATTAATGAATAAAGCATTACTTAAATTATAGATCAATGAAATGCTTTTTAGCCAACATAATTCATAAATGAAACACTTGTATTGAAATGCCATATCTAAATAATGTGTATAATTGTTCATCATACATGTCATTCATATCATGATAATATGTATACATATAAAAAATCATGTTTAGGGTAGTAATTGCCAAGAAATATCCATGTCCATGCAAATTTCAAAAACTCTCTTGTCGAGCACCAAAAATTGGATGTGGACAAGCAATGAATGCAAGTATATGCATACTTCACCCTACCATGACAACACCAACATTTTAAACTGTTAATTTTAGAAGGTTGGATGAAAATCATGAATAAGACACCGACATGAAGAATAAACATATTGGTTTTCTAAATAAAAAGGTAAAACCATATATCCAATAAAAGGCTCATAATGTTGTCAACAACCTTACCTTAACTTCATCTAAATTCTATATCAAACTAAAATACACAACATAGTCAAAATATATAATGCCAGGTTTAATAAAACTAAAGGTAATAAGTAAGAGTGCATGTAAGATGGTTAGCAATGATATTATCATCATCATTTTTAGCATCATCACTTTGCAAAAAAATAACCTCGGGGTCTTCTACTAACTTTATGGCATTCCTATACACATGACCAATAAGTAAAATTATATCAACATTAGTGAAAAATATAAATATAATAAATATTTTTTTGAGATAGTCATTGACTTTAATTACGTGATCCAACTCTTTATAACCAATTTCATTTTTTGGGGTTCCTCAAAAAACCTTCTTACCTTTCTGTGAAAGGTACTCCCTTAAAGGAATGTGATCGTCATCATTAGAATGGGTCTGACGATCATCTATCTAAATTCTATATGATGATTTCTATATAAATATAGAATTTTATATTCAAAAATCATAACATTAACCTAATTTTTACTTTATGTAACCTAACCTAATGTTCATTATTGTGTTTCAAATTCGCTTGCTCTACCCTTTGTCTTTCTCGCTCTAATTTTTGACAATAGTTTATCTGCCTTAAGTAGGCTTACTTTATCCATTCTAAGTGTTTAGTTAAATCATGTTAAATCATATGTTTAGTGATATACTTCAAGGCTATCTCACTAATATTAGATAATTGCGAGAAATAATCCCTCACCATCCATGATCTTTCTAGCCTCTCTCTTGTTGATGCTCTAATTTTTTAAGAGTCAATCTATTAGCCTATGTTTTGTTTATATTTTAGTGCATGATCTTACATTTAGATTATTTTTCCCAACTACCAACTCACCTCATGGGCCTCCTTGGAATGGATTAAAACCATGAATCTTAAGTCAATGAATGTTAAGTTTGTCTAGTGACCAAAATGGATGACCAATTTCATCACAAAATGTGTTGCATGGGTGAAAAAAGCAACAGTGTAAATCCGACTTTTCAATAACCATATCCACAACCCTATATTCACCTAAAAACTACAATTCAATAAGGAAGTCTTTTTATGTTATAAACATAAATAAACAAACTAAAGAAAAGGTCCTCAAAAACCAAAAATGTTCCTGCAAGTTTTGATTCTTTCTTGTCCAAATAAATTTTAAAGGCATCTAGAAGTAAGTGACTATAATCATCATTTTTGACATTCTCATCACATCCTTCTCAATTTTATCTGATTCAACCTCATATTTACCCAATGGTCGACATACATACATCAACTTAAACATATATGGAACAAAAAACATGTACCATCAAAATTATGTGTTTTTAAAATTTTGTTTAGTCTAGTAGCATTTCGTTGTGGCTCGAATGGCCATATACTATCAACTTTGGCAAGTAATTTTGGGATTTGTCCAACCTAGTGATTCAATACTTTGTAGAGCATTTGTTTGTGGAAAGTGTATGTTGAATTTATTCACCAAGTGTGCTTTTTGTTTTTTCATTGTGGGGATAGGGAAGGGGTTATGGAACAAAATACATTTACTACTATTGAAATTTCAATACATTTTAATAAGGTAACCATAATTTTCAATAGTTTTTATGTTCGTCATAAATCTATATCAGTATCAGTTACTTTCTAAAGAATTTCTTATGTTATTAGTTTTTTTTCATCTTTAAAATTTAGTTATGCAATGTTTTTGTACATTATATTGTAACATCTTAAAATTTAACTTAATTTTGAGAAATATTCTCTTCTTTATTATAATTTCTTTTAATAGTGACCTATTATATATAAAAGCCAAATACAAAACAAGTTGTAAATATGATACCTTCCCTATAGCAACATCTTTCTTTTTTATTTTCAGATACCTTGCAAGCTCTATACGAGGCCTCCTAACAAAATTATAGCTTAATAAAAAATAACTACCAGGTGCAAATATTTCACTAGTACATTTATGATGTAGGCTTTGGGTTGTTATGTGTTATCGGTAAATTTAAATTTTATCCGTTTTTTAGCTGGTATAAATATTGTTGATGATAAACATTAGAGCCTTCTCAAAACGTTCAAAATGATTTAAAAATAAAATAACGCTTGGACAATTACAACTACACCATCTAACCGAAAATTTCTTTTGATTATACTTTGGTGCATGTTAATACCTTGTTATAAAGCTCTTTTTTCCGACAAAAGTTCGGATCATGATAACAAATATTTTGGAGTTAAGATTTATACATGGAAATTACATTTGTTTCAAAGTCTTACTGGCCTTATAGCAGAACCATTTTATGAAAATTTTATATACGAGGATTGGGGAAAAATGGTTTTGAGGCATTCTGTCAAACAATTCACCTATCTTCAATTTTTGCACACAACATTGTGAAGAGGATGTACCACCTAAATAAGGATGTCATTTTTTTAAAAAGATCTTTAAATTATATTAACAACTTGTTATAGTTGTAATATTTTACAGAAAAAGAGTTGGTTCATGTAGGTTAATGCATAAATATACATAATTCGTAAATATTATATTGTTATTATTATTTCAATATAATAGATGTGTATTTTGTCTAGTATATTGATATACATGTACATAAAAAAAAATTCTTCTTCTTTTAGATAAAACATATAACTTATAATTATATAAACCTTTAGAACAATGTCCAATTAATATGTCAATAACCAAATATTTAACCATCAAACATTGTTTAATTTATAAACATGAATAACTTAGAATTATCCTTTCTCTAAGTCATTACAATAACTGATTGTGACTCGTGAAGCAGCCCATCAACTTTTCATGGTACCCAAATAACATCTAAACTACTTAAAGACCACCTTAATATCATGTTCCAAGTGTTTGTACCAATAGTTCTATGAAAGCTTCTACCATGCACATTAGAATAAATTGTTGAAGCAACAAAAACATCGTTGAAGCACAAAGCATTAAAATACAAGATAGTTTTTCTTAATTATTAAAATATATTTTTCAATACAAAACAAGATATTTTTATCTCTACATGTCCTTTCCAATTTTCAATAAAATAAAAGTATGATGTAACGTTTCCACAATGGTTATATAAGTGTTAGTAAAAAATTCTAAAATAGATCTAAGATATATATACGTTTTAATTATATTACAGACATTCACTATATGGAAAAAAAAAGGTTCATACTATACATGATTATTCAATTAGTTGGTACTCATGAAAGTACGTTAAAAATATAGTATGATACATTTAGATTTTCAATTGCCACATTGACATACTATTATTTTATATTTGTATGAATAAAAAAGAAATTACAAAAAAAAATATTTTAAATCTTTTTTAATCTTTAATTTCATTTAAACTTATAATTTTAAAATAAATAAAAGAAAAATATAAAAATTATTAAAATAATTATTTTTAAGAAATTTCATCTTTGGATTGATTTATTTTATAAAGCTTTTAAAGAAAAAATAAAATTTTATAGTAAAAAATATATTAATATAGAAAATTTGATAATTTAAAAAAAAATAATAATAATAATAACAAACTAACATTTAATTTTTTCTTTAAAAATTTAAAATTTTAATTTTAAAACATCTTTATTAAAATATTAAAAATTAAAAAAAAAAATACAAACTTTTTGTATTAGTGCATGCCCCTTGTACTTTCATCTTATCTCTAAAAATTTTGATAACATTGTGTATTAATTTTTAGGGCTTTTGTACAAGAAATTACCGGGTTCAGAAGAAAATAATATATGAATAGAAAATTTAAAATTATTAAATTTAATTTTAATAAAATAATATTTTGTTTTTTTCAATTTTATTATACAAATATTTAATCTCTTGTAACTGAAAAATCAACTATCAATAATTGAAAACCATACCTCTGGATAAAGCCCACCTTCAAATACGGCAACCCATTGGCTCGTCCCCGCACATTATGAAATATTGAAAATACATTCAAAATGAGGAATCACTAGTCAATTTTTGCACCTAAAGTCTATTTCGTAGCCTGCTATTCTACCTACCATTTGCTTGTCAATGCTATCAATGACAGGCGTGACTTCAATCCTTTCAATATTAATTTAAATACACAACCGCTATTAATTTAAGATAGATTTAAGCATGTAAAAGATAGGTATGCTAGATATATGTAACGATTAATGTACGCGCATAAGGTGTTAATACATTAATTCAGAATATCTATGCGAAATTGGTTTTTGAAAATAGTAGAGAGCATTTATTTTTATACCGATTTTTAGTATAAAGAATTTTAAAATATTAAAAGTTTATTTTTAAATATATGGTAAGGATAGTTTAATTAAGATTAAATTTTGAAAATGAAGAGTAATAACAAAAATATTAAAGAGAATATCATAGATGAAGAGAAGAACAAATGAGAGATATATAAATAGAGGAACAAAGAAAATGTTTGCATGATAATGATAGACAAAGAGTTATACAACGTAATGCCAAATTTATTGGTAATGAATTGGAAGTTGCAAAGACAAAACATGTGGATAAGATGAAAACAATTCGTGAATAAACATCTGAAGATGAACAATATGTGTTGAGAATAAAATTACGAAGACAAATGTAGTCAGATCAATTGATTAAGGTAGAAAGAAAACATAGATAAGAACATCATCATGAAGAATCTTAAAGGCACTATCATCGATTGATTGTTAATGTTGGCATTAATTATGAAGAAGCAAACTCAATATCAATAGATCATGTGCTTGAAACAATAAATAATGCAGCTCAAGAGACAAGGGATGGTGATGCTGAAAATAATGTAGAAAGTAATGATATATAAGGGGAGGTAAGATTGTTACATAGAAGAAGAAGACACAAAATAATGATTTAGAAGAAGAGTCAACATCACAACCTAAATGTAGAAGATGATTGCAAGATTAAAAAATTGAAAAGGAACAAAATATAACTAATACCAATGGAATCCTTGGAAGATATTTGAAATGAAAATGATTTTTTGACATGATTTAGATAATATTTCGTCACCAAGCACCTGTTATATTTTTCAATAAATTTTATTGGAACAAATGTTTCTTGAACACCTAAAGGCCATGTATGCAATATGTACCAACAAGAAAAAGGTCATCATAGATTTTTAGCATTAAAAAATATGGATCTTGGACCACAAGTACCACATCTTGAAAACTTAACGCATGGCAAGGAAATGTTAATAGACCATATCAACGAAATCCTATAAGTGACATGTGCAACTAGAGATCAATATAAATATAAAGGACATACAATAAGTTTTCATCAAGAAGTAAAAGAAATTGTTAAATATTTTCCACACTGAATAAAAGTTTTGTCGATGATTATAGTCAAAGGAGGAATCAATGTAGAACAAATTAACACATTAATTTCAATATAAAGTGATTATATAAGGCTCTCAAATTGATGAAAAATCACTCAATGATATTCCTCCTAACTCTGATGAAAATATTTTTAACCAATTGAATATCTCCATATGCAATTTGATTGCGATGTAAATGAAATTATTTTTGTGGGTCCATTCATTTATATGGATGAATTAAATATTATTGATCACATGACATTGATGGCCTCTAAACTAGCTAAAGCCCCAAAAGAGATAAAATTAATCTATGCATGAGTAAATAACCCCAATACAAAACCTAAAACATTGATTGATTTGTTGGGTATTGGAACATACCCTACCAATGAGTATGTCACATTAGGATTACTTTATATAGAATTTACAACATTGTTTATTTAGGGAAGATGTGATTTGATAAAAGCGTGATTGAAATGAGTACATTTGTATGAATTTGTTAAAAATATATTTTGATATAGGGATTACTATTTTGAATGACATCCATGATTTAGATATTACATAATGAACATGATCATTTGATAGCATGCACAATATTCAACTGGAATGTTCATGAAAAAAAGCCTTCAAGATATGTCAATCACTATTACTAAGTTGTATGAGAATATGGATAGTGTGCCCCACTCCCATCTAGTTGATCATTTGATGAAGTTTGGAACCTCATTGAGTGGTATAAGGTCTTATTGGGAAAAATGATGGGGTGAATTAATAGACATGTTATATCAAATTTGATTTCCTACTTTTTTATTTATATTGAGTGAAACTTACATGTACTTCCTAATTTACATGCACTAATTCAAGGAACACTACCAAAAAATCCATTAGAATCCCAAATTGGTGAAGACAATAATATTATTAATAGAATCATATCTTGTAAATGGAACTAAAGCGTCTATTTTAAATATAATATAAAAATATTGAGTACCCCATCAAAACCACCAACATATGTCATGGTCAAGTTTGATAACTAATTAGGAATACCATTTGAAGAAAAAAATTCATTTATAATTTCAATCAGATCATTACAAAGAGGAAGCACATACCAACTACTACTATAGTTGGCTTGTACATTAAAAATACATAAATCAAAAGGTTTGAATCTTTTAAAAGTCAAAATTGATATAGTTCAAATATAAATAATTTTGTTAACATTTGTAGCTCTATCTCATGTAAATTATTTGGAAGGAATAAAAATATTATCACCATTTATATATGACTGCTATGAAAAGCTAAAAAAGGAAAACAACTTTCTAAATGAAAAGTTGAGGAAAAGAGATTAAAATTATTAGAGGATAAGCATTCTCATGTAATTATAACAAATTTATTTTATATATATGAATTGATTAATTATTTGACATCTATGTGATGTGTATGACACATTTTCATGAGTACTCAATGATTCTTTAGTTTAAGTATTATGTCTTATGTATATTAAATTTTTGGGTAATTTAATGTAATGTATATGATACTTTTGTATGATTAAATGTGATTTATATTGTCCATTTAATTTTTTTTGAAGAACTTTATATGTTAAAAAAATATGTGATATGTATATATACAACTAATATATCTATCATAAAATATATGTAAAAGATATTGAAAGATATCAATTTAAAGACACCTATATTTATTACATTTGAAACTTAAATCAAATATTAGCCTTGAAAATGATATCTATCGACATCTTTTATATAAATTTATTAAAAATAATTATGTTAATTTATTAATAAAGCCATATGTAAGAATAATTTGAGTTTGAGCAACCATCCATCTAAGGATTCTTTGCACCTAAAGAAATTTTTGTGTAGTGATGGAATTTTAAAGTTAAATATATTTTTATAAATTGTCATGAAGAAGAAACCCATGCATAAGATATTCTAATGTCCCCTTTTTTCAAGTGATCATCCAGCAGGGCCAGCTAGCCTATTTTATTCCCATACGCTATAATCAAGAATTACAAGGGAATATAATAAAATAATTTTTTTATAAAGTTGTCCAAATAAATTAAATAATAATGATAGATTTATTATATTTAATTAATTAAAATGTGACATGTTTGGAGGCACAATTTGTGAAGAGGCTATGACATCATTGATGAGGAGCTTCTAGGGAAAGATACCAAATGGGGCATGAATTTTGAGGAGATAAATTTATGGGGTTCCAAGGAAACTTTATATTTCATAAGTGGGTTAAATTTGGGAATGTTTGAGAATAGAAACCAAAGAAGGAAAAAGTGGGTATAAGTGACTTATGGAAAGTGGAAAAAAATGAAAACTAGTGTTTTTTTCCAATTTGTGTTCCTAAAGCAAAGAGTTGGATTTGTGGCTCTCACTTTTGGACTCTTGAGTAATAATATGTGATTATCTCATTATGGGATTTTTTTGGCCAAATTAACAATTTCTTTATGCATTTTGTACTTGTGCTTTAGTAATAGGATTCAAGGGGAAACCCATTGGGTTCCTAAAATTCATAGGATAAAACCCCTTTGATTTTGATGAGGGAAATTTCATACAATGATTTCATTAGATCTTCAATATGTTACAAATTTAGTTGTTTCAATTTTGTGTATATTCACAAGAGTTTTGGGTGAGAAGTTTGATAGTGTGTTTCAATATTTTATTAATACTATAGATGTTATTATTTTGGCTATAGATACATCCAATTTTATATAATTTAATAAAAAAATCAAATCTTATAATCTTAGGTTCCTATTTTATATTTTCTATGTAACTCAGAGAAATCTTGGGTAAGGGTTTTAAGACATGTTTCTTGAAATTCATGTTTATTATGAAAATAGGTTATTTTATGATATCTATCACAAATAAGCCATGAAATTTATATTATTCATGAATTTTTATTATTCTCTAAAGTATAAATAAATATACCTTTAGATTGGTTAACAAACTATCAAGTTTGGGGTCCATTGTTGAATAGAAAATTTGGTATTTTGAGAGTTGTTTATAAATCATTTCAAATCTAGTTATGTTTCATTAATATATGGTTTGTTATATTATAGTGGTATATAAAATGGCTACATGTGCATGCATATGTATTAGTGAGTAAAATAACTTCAGATTTTCCCTCATTATTAGGTAAAATTTTATCGAGGTTACTAGAATGGTATTAGAGCCACATTCATGCTAGCCTGAAGGGTTAATGAGCACTAGTGATAAAGATAGAAGGTATTATTAAAGAGAGAAAAAAATAAGGCAATTTAAGTTTTCAGGTCCATATCCATAAGAGGATACACTTTTAGCAGTATTTGCAGCAAGGTATCCACTTATAACTGTATCAGAGATTTAAACAATGAGTACTTCAGAGAGTACTAAGGATAAGGATGAGATAAGGTATAATTCTTAAAGTGTATAAAATATATTGAATGACCTTTAATATGGACAACAATAAATGATGCAACAATTTATGTAGTCACAATAATAGTTAATCATAGCCATTCAAAAAATGCTACGAAACATGAATACTCTTAGTGTAAATCAAAATGATACAGGTGATGGTAGCAATGTAGGTAATCACATTCCTAGGATAAGCCATTGGTTGATGAAGTGGTAGTAGTAAATGATGAGTACCATACACTTTCTCATGTAATCAAAAATGAGTTATCACTAAACCGATATATGAATCAGAGGAAAGATAAAAAAATCATAATAGGAACAAAGGCCAAGAACTCAACCTCAGGACTATCAATATGTATTAAGAAAACTAACTCTCCAAAAAAATGATGGTAGATCACGTGCTTCGATTCACAAGTTGGATAAATTTTGACATTTAAGTACATGCCTAAAGAGGAAGTAATTAATTTTAAAACCTTACATTTGGAGGGAATAGTGTATTATTAGTTGCATCATGGTTTGGTGACACAAAACCATGCTTTGATTTAGTCTTATGATGGGTTTAGAATAAAATTAATTGCTAGATTTAATCAAAAAGATGTAGAGATGTATTTTCATGATTTGTCATTGATTATACAAAGGTGGGATGTTGATGGCTACATCAATGAATTCCAAAATTTTATTTTTATGTCTCTTGACATGTTGGAAAATAGAATGGTAATGGTGTTCATAGAGGGTTTGAATGCAAAATTGAGGGGTTTGGTGAAGGCTTCAAAGCCTAGTACACTATAAGATGTTATCCAAATGTCACTTGATCTAGAGACTACACCTCCCACATATCTATCCCAAAAGAAGATCTTCAATGGAAATAAACCAATTATAATAACTTTGAATCAGCCTAAGCTACCACTTAAGATAGGCTTTGAGACGAGTAATGAGTTACATAGGAAGAAGTTTTGCTTCTCGTGCAAGGAACCTTGGGAACTCAGTCACATATGCCTTAGGAGAGGTAAATTAGATTAGATAGAGGTCACTTCTGACATTGATGACGAGATGGTTGACACTAGTTCATATAGTGAAAGACCTATAGGAAGATTAGGGAGAGATTCTGATGGAAAGGTCTCAAGGATGATGTCTTTGATTATATCAGACCATTTATGACTTGACAGTAGAAAAAGTTTGATCATACTTTTTTTGCATGATTACTTCATACATTGCCTATTCCTAAGCAGAAGTGGGAGAGTATATCTATGGTTTTTATTACAAGTCTTTCGAAAGTCCAAGGTAAAGATTACATATATGTGGTTGTTTATAGACTGACTTAGTATGTAAATGTCTTTGCTATTTCATTTAATTATAGAGTACTCTAGTTTCTATATTTATTCTTTAGAGAGGTGTTTAGATTTCATGGGATTTTGAGGACCATTCTTAGTGATCAGGGTAACAGGTTTTTTAGTGTGTTTTGGTAGGATCTATTTAGATTGGATAGTACTGAGTTTACCCTGAGCACTACCTAACACCCACTAATAAATGGACAGATGGAAACTATAAATAAATGGGTGGAAGTCTATTTACATAATTATGTTATGGTGCAACAAAAGGCTTGGATCAGGTGGCTGTATTTCAGAGAGAATTATTACAATACCACCTATCACATGTCGATAGGCATGTCACCTTTTAGAACATTGTAAATTTATGATGCTATTTTTTTTATAGACTTATCATTTGATGGGAGTTGAGTTCCTAATGGAAGAGAGTGGATGCATGATAGCCAAGATATTCTCAAGTCCTCTAAGGAGAATCTTCACCATGCATAAAATAAACATAAGGTATATGTTGATAAGCACAGGGTTGAGACAACTTTTGATGTTGGTGATTTGGTTTTCTTGCACCTAAAAACATATAGACAATCTAAATTGAATAAGAGTGGTGCAAAAAAGTTTCTTCCTCAGTTCTTTAGCCCCTACAAGATCGTGCAGAGAGTTGCAAAAGTTTTGTATGAGCTAGAATTCCCTAAAGATAGTATAATTCATAATGTATTTCATGTATATTGCCTCAAAAGGACACTTGGGGAACACATTATACCTTCTCTAGATCTTCCACCTTTAGATGAGGATGGAAAGTTGGTTCTAGTACCTAATGCTATCTTGGATATGAAGGACTATATATTGAGAAATAGGGTGATCAAGGAGTATTTAAATAGATGGAGGGATATGCCTATTGAGGATACTACATGGAAAGATGAACAAATTCTGCAACATTTAGATGTTTAATTGCTTGAGGACAAGTAATTCTAGGAAGGGGTGATTGTTATGTCCCATTTTCTTGAGTGATCATCACACAGGGTCAGCTAGCCTATTTTATTATTGTAGTATATAATAAGGTATTAAAAGAGAATTAAATAATATAAATTATTTATAAAGTTGTCAAAATAAATTAAATCATAAAGATATCCTTATTTTAATTAAATTAATTAAAGTGTGGCATGCTTGGAGGCACAATTTGTGGAGAGGTTACAACATCATTAATGAGGAGTTTATATGGAAAGTTACCAAATAGGGCATGGTTTTCTAGGATATAATATTGATGGGGTTATAAGGAAACTTTCTATTTCATAAGTGATTCAAGTTTGGGAATATTTGAGAATAGAAACCAAAGACAGAAAAAGTGGGGCTAAATGACAAAGGAAAGTGGAAAAATTTGGAAACTAGTGTTTTTCCATTTCATGTGTCCCGAAAGTGAAGAGCGAGGATTTTGGTGCCCCTATTTGGATTCTTGAGGATTAATATGTGATGATCTCATAATGGTATATTTGTTGGCCACATTAATAATTTATTTATGAATGTTACACTTATGCTTCAATAACAGGATTCAAGGACAAAACCCCTTCGGTTATTGGAAATCATAGAATGAAACCTCTTTGATTTCATGAGGGTAATATCATATAGAGATAACATCAAAGATTCAAGAAGTTTCAAATTCAATTGTTTCAATTTTGTGTATGTTTGTAAAATTTTTAGGTGAGGAGTTTGATAGTGTCCTTATAGATTTTATTACTATTGTAGATAAGTATAATTTTCTATTATTTCATTAGAAAATCTAATCTTATAATCTTGGGTTCTTATTTTATATTCTCTATGCAATTCAAAGAAATCGATTGTAAGGGTTTGAAGACATATTTCCTGAAATTCATTTTTATTATGAAAATATGTTATTTTATGATATTTATCATAAATAGGCCATAAAATTATTATTATTCATGAATATTTATCATTCTCTTAATCATGAATAAGTTTCCATTTTGATTGGTTAACAAACTATCAAATTTGGGATCCATTGGTGAGGAAAACACTGTGTATTTTGAGAGTTGTTTATAAATCATTTAAGATCTGGATGTGTTTCATTAATTTATGGTTTGGGATATTATACTAGTATATAAAGTGGGTGAATGTGCATGCATGTGTGTTAGTGGGTAAAAGTAGTTTAGATTTTCCATCCTTATCAGGGAAAATTTTATTAGGGTTACTAAAGATATATTGTAAAGGATTGTCTTTTTTGGACTCTCAAAATGTGTTTTGCATGGCTTTCACTCAAAAAAAGTCTTGACCATTTGTTGTTTAATTTTTCTTTTAATTAAAAATAATTAACATGCCTTCATAGCAAATGTTATCAAATCGAGTCTTGCCAACTAATTTTCATAATTCCATAAATGGTATGGAAAATAGGGGTGGGGACTAATTAACAAGGAAACTTACGTAAGATGTAACCTTTTTTATAAGTTGAAGTGAATTTTTGAAACTCAAGGTTTACGGAATCAATCAATCCACGGATTATTGAGTTAATATTGATTTTACTTTGTTAAGGAATGGAAACCAAGCTTTTACTTGATACTCTAATGTATGGTATGGTATTTAATATAAAAAAATCAATAGATAATAATAATTTTGTGGTTCAAAAGTATTTGGTTAGCTGATTAAATTAGGAAAGATCAAATTTTTAGGATAACAAAAAAGAGATAACAAAAAAGAGATAGGTAAAAAGTCAAAAATTTAAGAAACAATAATGCTATTAAACTAATTACATGAAATAAGTTCAAAGAGCTGAAATCTCGAAGCTTCATATCTTATAGGAGACCAAGATTATAAGAAAGAAACAACACTATGAAACTACTCCCAGGAAGTTATAAAATGCCATCACCAATAGCCTTGGTTACTAATTCCTAGAACATCCTTCAAGCATGAAATTAAGAATACTATTAAAAATAATAATAATAAAGTATGGAAGAACCCAAGATAAAATCTACGGATTTTCCAAGCTTCTCATACGTACACAATTCAAGAAGTCAAAATAGGGAGGAAGACTAGAAACTATAGTAAACATTCTAAAAGCTAGACTATTGATTCCATCGATAACAACTTGAACAAATCGAAATTTGTTAGTGGGTCAAGTCTTTTCTAGTTAATTATCTGCATTCTTCGTAGTGAGGGGGCCTTCATAGTGCTAATATCTATTAGGAGGAAGGCAAATGGATTTAGAGTTATTAAATAAATCTATTAAAGTGTTATTCTCATAGTAGTTGTGGGAGAAAGAGATGTGATAGAAAAAAGGAATGGCATTAATGATATTTTGAATGATTGAATTGAACCACCATTGTACAGATTTTCTTGATTTAACAATATTAATAATCAAAAGAGGGTCAACTTCCATAAATAATTTCCTAAAATTGAATTAATATCAGTTCTCAAACCATTGAGAAGAGTTAGAGTTTTAGCTTTATTGTTTGATGATTATGAAATGTTGAACATAAACTAAGATAACTTATGCTGTAGATTATCTTTAAAGATGCTTCCAACTCTAGAAATCCCTAGGTTACTTTTGAAAGATCCATCAAAATTTAGATTGATATAATTGACATTTGAAAACTTTTTAGAAACTAACTCTTAATTGATTAATGGAAAGAAGTTGAAATTATTTTTCAATAATTCTATTTAAAAAGAATATGACAATCTTCTCTAATGATATCATTTTTAAGAAAAAACACTTTAATTTATTTAAAACTTTTTAAAGATTTATTTTGCATTGACCCATCAAAATCAGATTAGATTTAAGCTCATAATTGCCTCACGCTTTAAAGGTTGGATTTGACTCCACTTTAACTTGTTTTGGCGTTTATTGATATTTATTTTTCTTTATTTTTGGCCCTGTTAGGACATTAGAACCAAGATTTCTTTCAATCAAATTTTTATTGGTTTCGGAGTTTATATCGACCTAAGAAAAAGCTAAACAATTTTTGGTTTTTTGTGTTGAACAGCCGCAATATCTACATGGGCGAAAGAAAATGAGACAAATTCATTGAATCGCACCATGTCTAAGGCAAAAAACGCAATCTCATGAAAATGAAACAAATTCATTGAATCACACAAGGTTTAAGGTAAATAGGAAAATTTGGAATTTTTAACGAGCGAGTGTTTTATGAAAAATGGAAGATAAGTAAAGAAATAAAGTTTGGATTTTTATTTTTTTAAAGTTGAGCAGTAATAAAATTTTAATGAAAGTTTGGAGGTTTCCTATTTTAATTTTATTTTATAATTAAATATTTTATAAAATATAAATATAAATATAAATAGATAAATTTTATTTAAATTTTTATTACAAACAAAAATAAACTGATGTCATTTATTATTTAAAAAAAAATTATAACATACATAAAAAATTTAATTTATAAAATTATATTTTCTACATATACTTTTAAAATTATTTTATAGAACTACTTTTTAAAAGATGACAAACATTTATTTTTTTGGTCATCGTTCCAATTTATAACATTATTTAATAATATTATTTAAAAACATAAATAAAATTGGTATACTTGAAGCATCTTAACAATATTACTGGTTCCAAGCACTCTCTGCACCGTTGCAAACTTGTGTGGATCATCGGAAGGAAAATGGGGAGCCAACACGCATTGTTCTGAACATTTCTTGCGTTGCACTTTACCAGCAGCGCAATCAGAAGATTCCATCTTTCTTTTTGCCAGGGGAGAAAAGAATGTACACCCGTTGCACGAGGTGGTCTAATTAATGGTAGTCTTTATACAGAAAATATGGCCACGTGGTATGTTTCAACATATTTTTCCACCAAAAATCGCAATGTCTACAAAAGCCAGTGAATCAGTCCTAACCCGCAACTTAACAGCGTCACTAGAAATATTTCCATGTCTTCATCATATTTTGTGTTATCGAGATAACGTGTTTAACGTGGTACCATATTAGAAAGGGATGTTGAGGTTTTATGTAATTTAGTGATTTTATATTTTATTTTTAAAAATAAAAATAAACAATAGTGTATTAATTTTGATTGTTTCAAAGTACTTTCATTTTTATTTATTTATTTATTTATTTTTTTATGGATATTATATTATTGTTAATATGTTAATATATGTTTATATGCTATAATAGTCAGAGCAATGGCACATAATAATATAACATATATTTTTTTATCTTTTGAAAATATTTTTGTTAGTCTTTTAAATTTAGTAGAAAAATAGAATTATAGTCCTAGGTCCATAAGAATATTACTATAAAATTACAATTCAAATATCTATGAGACAAATTATTTCATATTTAATTTATTACTTTAGTCTTAATAACTGTAACATAATTGTTATTACAAATTTTAATACAATTAACATAAGAGATGTGGGAACCAATTGTTACATGACCTTTATTTATATAGATATATTACTAGAATTTATTCCAAAGGTGCAAGTTACACTAAAAGGGACGTAATTTTCTGTTTTGATAAAATGAAGCCTCGTAAAGTGAATGCATAAACTAGTAGTTCTACCTCAATTGAAATCCATGATCGCTAACCCCATCTAACTTTTTGTGTATGAAGTGTTAAGCTGCAATAATCTTATGTTTCTAGTAAATATGATAGTGGAAAATGAGGTTCTATGTTCCTTCATACATTGTGGCCATGCATTATCTGTGGAGGAAACATTTTATTTCATGGTGAGATTCAACAATGGAAAAGTGTCAAGAAGGGAAAGGCCATATAAAACATACAAGTGGAAAAATATTTCAAGTTGAGATGGGAAATGATGGTGAGGGGTGATGATATGGTATTTCAGGAGATATTGTACACTATAAATTCTATTTTATACACCAACCCCAGATTTAGGGAAATTGTTGGATTTACATGTCCTTCACCCAATGCAAATGTGTCTATAGCTTTTAGGGTGGCAACATCTTTGATTATCCATAATATGTTGTCAAGAGTGGATGAGGATGTCATGAGAGTTAATTTGATTAACACATGCCTTCATGTTTAATGTGTAGCTCGAATTAGTTTTACAATATTGTTGACATAAAGAGGAGACATTGGGGTTCCAGAGTCTATCTTGTAGCTATTATCTTGCAGTCTATTGATAGCTGGAGAAATTACATTGGGCATAAGAACAAACATAAAAACCATACCCAAACTCCTAGAAAAAAGGTGGCCACAACTGGACCTTGTCATTGTAAGCATCTTATTTATTCCTATTGGCAAAAATACATAAAATCTAAGGCAACATTGTCATGGAAAAGATGTTTTACAAAGAGTAGTAACATGGATATTAGATTATTGTTGCTCATTGTTTTATACATAAAATGTGGAGACATGGTCAATGGTCATTGGTTTTGAGTTAGGTACAACTGCCAATTTAAACTCTTTTATTTTATAAACCCTGCTTTATTCGAAAAAATTACATCCTTTCTGGCATAACTTAAATGTTTGGGGAAACTGGTAGTATATATTATATAATAATATATATTTTCATATATATAACATATAATCTAGTTAATTATTATATATTAATTATATATAGTAGTATAATATTATGGTACATTATAAATAACTTAAGCTCTATTTTTATTCAATTTAAATGGTATAAAAAATATATCATTAAAACTAACTCACTCTGTAAGAGTTGCTAAAATGTATCATTAAAACACATTATATTGCTTTTAATGGATGTTATTCTAGTTTTGAAAGGATAGTTAGATAAATTTCAGGTAAAGGTATTATGGTGTGGGTCCCATATTGGGGGCTACTATGTCTATAAATTTAGTAAATAAATAGTAGTTGTTTTAGAAATGACTTCCCAATTCACAAACTAGTTGAGAGCATAAATGTTTTTCTACTCGATTAAAATTTATTATGTTTTCTTCTACCATTTGGATCATAGGTGTTTTTTTAACATAACGTGTATCCATATTCATGTCTAAGATCCATTATTGTTGTGGGGCATGTAATAAGAAATAAAATTTTATGAAAGAAAACTTATAAAAAATAAAAATATATAAAATTGTTGACTTCTCACTTTGGACATCAAAATCACATCTTTGGATCTTAATCATCATCTACACGACACTTCATATATTGATTGAATTAATTACTTTATGCAGTCGAGTACTTCATTGGAAAATTTTGTGTAACTTAGCTGGATAAAATTGTTATAATATAGAGTTAATGAAAACTCGATAAAGACAACCAAGTAGGGAATTTAGAATAAATTACAAACTTTATTCAATGTCATATGAGGAAAAATGAATGAAATCCATTTAGATATCTCAATTTAAATTGTAAATTGGGACCTTTATATGTATAAAGTATGGAAAGATAAATCAATAAATGCTAAAGCTAGTGAAGGGAAGGTGATAGTAGAATTTGTGGTGCTGTTACATTGAAATATCATATGAACAAAATTATATTATTAAAAAAATATCCAAAAATAAATAATTAGGACCTAATAATAACATGTTTCATGTATAATTTCATTGATCTATGTTTTTTTTTAAAAATATTTTTAGTAGACTACATATCATTTTTCATATGCACATGAATTTAATTTCTCATTATATGTAAATCTTACCTTAATTAGCATTGATATTCATAATTTGGGATTGATGGCTCATGTTGAGTAGCTCTTGAATTGTCTATCATTAATGTTCATTAAATTTAATATATGTTCCTCTTCATTTACCTAATGTTGAGTGTTATTTCATGTTATTTTATTATGTGAATCATGGCCATGAGATTGTGTGCTTATGTGTGGATAAATATCAGATTGTCTAATGAACTTCTTTTGTTATGATCCATTTCATGCTCCTTCATAATTTGTTGTGATGTTATAATCTATATCTTGAACCTTCCTTTTTATGTTAAAATTTAATGCTTATATTTTTTATGATTACCATAGCATTATTGATCGATATATTTATCTTGACATGGCACTTGTATGTTTCAAGATACATATTTCATATATGATTTAATGATCTAATCATTCTATGATGCCATTTTTATCCTAATGATTTCACATGATTTAAATGCTTACTCATTTATATATAACAAAAGTCATATAAATATTTTATTTTGAGATGAAAAATTACCAAGATATATTTCTCACCTCAAAAGGGTACAAAATATTAGGTTTGTCATAGAGATTCAAGCTTTAATACATAGATATTTCAAATTTTGTGGCATAATACATGATTCAAATGGCTCATATTGGGTCATAGTATTAGTATTGATTCATATTATGGGAGATATGTTTATATATTGAGACATATTTAGGGGAATATGCATACATTTTATGTACATGAGTGATGGGTTATTGTATTTATTAGATTTGGTGGTAGAATGACATGTGTATTTATTTATATATAAATAATATTGGGATAATTGATTAGACTATGGGACATGGAATTTTTAGTGCATACAATTATCTATTTTCAATTCAATATTGACGGTACTAAATATAGCATTTTAAATATGAAATATTCCTACAACTGTTGATTCAGTTTAATCAAATTTACAAATGAACCTAATATGGGTCTCCATAATTCCATATTGAATTTCCAAGTTAGTTAAATGAGTAATGTGATTGAGGTTTTCTATCACTAATGTCTTAGCACTACTAAATATTTATTAGGGTTAGGGAAAATTAATTTACCAGCCCATATTTTTAATACTGGCACTCACTTTGGTCAAAAATCACCCCATGACATTATCTATTGGATAATAATCACACTAATTTTCAAGGCTTCAAATGGAAACACGGTTTACCCACTTACACATGTACTTCTTCCCTACTCTTCAAATTTCAAATATTTCATTGATCTATTTTATATCATATTTCATGTCATATATGGAAATTGATGGATTTATATTTATTACATGTTTTTATTGAATAAGATACACACTTAGAGACTTGATCTGAAGATAATTTATGGTTACACACTAAAATATATGCCATCTCTTTATCCTTTTACTCTAGAATTTTCAATACTAGAATAAAATGTGGGGATTTTTAGGCATATAGATATGGTACATCAAATATGTGATAATGTTAGTATTGACCTGTCTTTATCTTACATGACTTTTGCGTAGACATATGGATCTTGAATACAATGTTAGATCATATTGATTTTACTTATATGGCCTCAGCGTCCCCTATTTGCTCACAATCACCTTCAGATAATCCCTAATATGTGCCTAATTTTCTTATTATACTAATTATATTTTCTCTTAATCACTGTATTACTCTTTTCATTTTCTAGAAGCCTCCATTCATACTCATATGGATTTAAATTTCCATATTTTATCCACTTATGTTAGGTATTTCCTCATGATTTAAAATATTAATTTTCCAAATTTAAATAATTTTAGTGGGTTTGTACATATGTTTCACAAGTCAATGGCATGAGAGTTCACCCAAAGAGTCATCTATTTATACATAATAGGTCTAAGCATATTCATATCTACCAAGTATTAAGAAGTAACTTATTTAAGAATCTATCTATATATTATACTTTGAGAGATAAAAAAACTAAGGTTTCCAAACCATAGACCATTAATAAGGAATAATTCATAGCCAATTTTAAAGCACAGAAGCTAAGTTAGATTTGGTTATTTTTAGGGTTCTAAAGGGAGATTATAGGTTGCATCCATACTAAAAGAAAACTATTACATATATACACCTATCCAGGAGAATTACATATGGTCTAATCCCTTTTCAATGTATTGAAATCTTAGGAAACACTTATCCACTTAGTTTGGGTGGTTAGGGTCACTTCAATCCATATTTTTCATTCCTTATTTTAGGTAAACCTACCGTCAAAAGTGTAACTAAGGTTTCAAATTGAAATATACATGTTTTTAGTTTTTTTTCATAGCTACAAGCTTATGATATTGCATAAAATAATTGTTTAAAATAAGTTGTGGTAATTTGTGATGATATATTCAAGAATGAGCTAAAGGGATAATTTTATTATAAACAAGACACATATGGCTAATGAAGGCATGGAGTTGGTATCACATTATTCTAGGTTAGTACAAAAAAATAGTTTCCAGAGATGAGTAAATCTAAATATAGTTTCACTCCTTTGTTTTACTTACATGCAGTCTAAGACACAAACATAATAATATTAAAATAAGAACCCTAGTCCTCTGATTTTTTTCCTTAAATAATGAAGTGCAATTCAATGTTTTCTTATAACATTCATATTTTATTAATTTAGACATATGTAATACATAATAAATATTTAAACATTATATATTTTTTAAATAACATAATAGAAAATAAAGTAAAATATTTTTATAACTAAAATGTAAAAGAATTCAAATTCACAACTAAGAAAATACCCTAAATAAAAGGCTTCACTGAAATATAAATACCAGTGTACAAGTTCTTTCTGAAAAACCATGGATATTTTAAAGAGATCTAAAATGTAGGAAAAAATTAGAATGATTAAAAAGGTATTTGGTAAAAAAACATACAGAACATGCATACGTATGTAATTTTTTCTGATAATACCGAATAACATTCCAATAAATTAGTTCTCTAAAATTGTAAAATAGACAATGCAAAGGCCAACATATGAGTTTTATCCCCCAAATTCATAATACTAAAGCAAGAAGCCTTCTTAGCATAAAATAACCTATTGAAATATTGGGGATATTTCAAAATGTATGCCAACTTTATAATGATAACATAGGGCCTTAGAAAAAATTAAATCAGAACCGTATGAACTTGTACAGAATTTTTTAAAAAGAAGAAGTAAATTTCATAGGGCAAGAATGTATTGGGTATGCATAGAGAATTATGAACAACCCATATGGTAATTCAAATAAAAAAAATCTAAACCTAATATATACTATTAATTTATTAAA
Organism: Torreya grandis; assembly: GCA_037957365.1. Lineage (NCBI taxonomy): Eukaryota > Viridiplantae > Streptophyta > Pinopsida > Cupressales > Taxaceae > Torreya > Torreya grandis. The sequence goes on from JARHVA010009291.1 coordinate 274,270, forward strand.
GTTACATGTTCAATAATTTTAAAAGAAGTGATCATAATATGTATTATTCAAATCTAAAGATGTTTAATTTTAGGAAAATAGAACATGCACTAATAGAGGTATAATTTTAAAATACAATGATTCCATTTCATTAAACAACATAAAACTATAAAAAATGGAAGCATAACCAATTATTTATGTTATTCAAAGGATATATCCTATCTTGATTTAATTCTAACCTCAACTAAAACCTATTCATGTAATTTCCCAATAAACTCCTCTTAAATAGTAAAATAGACATAAAAATTTCCTCAATTTGCAATACTCAATGAAAATAGCTCGACATAATATCAAACTTGGTATCATAGATAAAAAAATCATATACAAATTATATCTTTTAGTATGTTGTTAATTTCACCACTAGTGTGGGTTATTAACATATTAAATGAAATTTTGTATATTTACATACACATTAAAACCAAACATAAAAAGGATTAATGGTATAAAATATAATAAAATAAATATGTGTATCATAAACTTGCCATCATGGGAAAGGGTACTTACATTGGTATCAGTTCCATTTATTGAACATTTATTATTTTGTATATTCCACCTAGTCATTGACAGGCCTACTAACCCCTGTTAGTGACCTCTAGCCTACAATGTGGCCATGTTAATTTACACCACATTATAAATGTATGGAAATACAATCATATTCATCCTCCAACATACACTTTGGATCATTTATCATG